>JXPH01004822.1:0-14656 GCA_001014845.1 Mochlonyx cinctipes | reverse complement strand
AACTCAAGGTTTCTGGAAAATTGTAAAACAAACTCACATGGGAGCCCACACATCCGTGGTCCAATTTGGCTCATTAACGAGCTCGTCTTCACTTTTGTTGATAAAAGCCTTCACACAAAATTCCAGTCAAATCGAATGAGAATTACGCGAATTATCAAGAACACTGACACTTCTTGACAATTCGCGTAATTCTCATTCAATTTGACTGACATTTTGTGTGGAGACTTTTATCAACAAAAGTAAGGACGAGCTCGTTAATCAGCCAAATCGGGCTGCGGAGTGTGTGGGCCCCCATACAAACTCACTAAAATTTTTCAGAAATATNTGATCGGAATGAGCTCAAATTAGGATTATAATCTTGTGGTAAGCATCCAAGAACAGTTCCTAAAAATGTTTGGCCGTTGGACCAGGAACTCCTAGAATTCTTGAGTTCTCGCGATCCGAATGATCTCAAATTTGGAATATAAGCTTTTGGAAAGTATGCAAAAGCAGCTCCTAAAAAGGTTTGCCCATGGAACATCGGAATCTAGGGGCTCCTGTGTACCAGAAACTCCCCGAAATCCTGAGTTCTAGTGATTGCAATGCGCTCATATTTGTAATACAAGCTTTTGGTAGATGCCTTTGAACAGTTCCTATGCCAAATTGGGTATAATAGCATCCATTCCTGGTATTTCTAATCACCAGACTTTTTTGCGCAACTCTGTAAATAGTTTTCAGATCTTCTTCAAATCTAGCACTTATGATTTTTGTTTAAGGCTTAATCCAGTTCCTATCATAAAATACACAATAAATATAAAAGAAAAGTTACATATTCCACTTTGTGATTTCCACCTTTTTTTTCTAGATATGGTAGGATAATAGGTTTTTTCCATTGAAGTTGATCTAAATCAGCTGTAGATTTGGTGAAAATTTGGTCATTTTTTCTCACTCTGACGGCCCTTCGCTGGGTCTTAGAGCTGAGCTATCGGCTTTCAATTTTCAGAGTATTATTTGTATGTCAATTACGAGTCTAGAGCAATTCTTCCCCGGCCTCTTATTCTTGCCAAATTCGAAGACAGTTCTTCGCTGAGTCAATTTTTCTCTGGACAGTTCTTCCCTGTGAGAAAGTTCTTCTCCGGACAGCTCTAGCTAGTTTTTGTTCGGTAATGCTAATGAGACCAAAAACTTATTAGAATAGGACAATTTTTCCCGCGGCGGGAGGAATTGTTCTATTCTAATATTTTTCCAAATAGCCTGGATATTTCTCAGTTGATTATGTGACAGAACCCAAGCAAATGAAGGGGGATCACAGTTATAGGCATAACCTGGATATTACAGGGTTGATTATGCAACAGGACCCAGGCAAATGAGCGGAAAACATAGTTGCGTGCATAGTCTGGATATTGCTGGCTTGATTATGCGACAGAACTCAGTGAAAATCTTCTGACCTATGACTTCGTCGGAACCTATGAAATCTTACCCCCTAAGGCCTGGATAGCGCCCTCAAAAAATGATGGGTTCACTATGAAACAATTTCCTTTTATGATAAAATACCTCTTCATTTGATATCATGCAGGATTAGTTCCTTCTATTGGAAATTAACTCTTTGGGAGGTCTCAAAGGACGTTCCAACCCAGAAAAGCGTGCAAGTTGTAAGAGAAACTTAGATAACTGGTTTATAATGATAACATTTTATTCTTCCAATAAATATCAACATTATGAATTTTAAAACCAAGTTTCGAATGAAAACTTGAATGGAATAAACTGTTAATTTAAGGCCTTTCTAACTTAATTAAGTCTTAAAAAACTTTCTCTTTCATGATTTACTCAACATAAAAGTTCTCAAAGAACATTAAAAAGATTTAGAAAGGATTAAAACAATAAAAATCAAAATAATGACGGCTTAACGTTTAGAATAGACGAGTATTATCCTGAGAAAGTATAAAGAAAGGATTAAAAAAGTTTACCTTTTTTAAGGATACCTTTGCTGAAAGCGCACGGAAAGCAATTTATTGTAATTTAAAAATTAGGTTAACACTTTCAAGAAGCAAGGGTAAATTTCTGTAATGTAGAAGGGGCACTTGAAGAGCCTTCAGATAATAAATTTTTAGATTGAAATCCTTTTTTTAATTCCTTTTTTTTCATTATCTTGAAATTGAAGAAGGTACGTTATTATTAATCAGATTCAGGATACACTTGTGGATGCCACTCTTTCACGATTCACGAACACAATGGATGAAAACTCTACACTACAATGAATGTCATCGTCCCACACCCTCTTTTAGGTTCAAGAAGACCGTGCATTGTATTTTGTAGGAGGTTCAAGAGTAATATTACAATGGCCCTTGAGGTTTTGCTTCCTCTTCATCATTGAATCTTTCAATCTTCAATCCCGATCCTTCCCTTTTAAAAATGTAAAAAAAAAATCCCAAAAGGATACAAATTTCATTACGTTCACTTCATGTTTACATGTTTTCTTACGGAAAAGGTTAATAGAAAAAAGCTTCACAAAGAGAATATTAAAACAAAAAAAAAACAACTTTTTTTCTTCATCAAACAAGTTTTCGCACCATATGGATTATGAATATATGTTTTTGTCCCAAACATACTTTTCACTTAAAATATTCATATTTTTTGCAGAGTAAGAAGAAAAACACATTTTCTCGTTCGAGAAAAAAGCAGAATGAAATGTGAAAAAAGCAGAAAAATTGGCATCGAGCTTTCCTGAAAAATAATCTGATAATTTATAAGGGTCAATTCGTTTTTCTCGGTTCCTGCGAAAGAATCATGGTGGGTGAGTAGTAGGATAATAAAACAAGGTTTGACCTTTTGTAAATTGTTGTGTTTTTTGTACATTTTTCCATTATACGCCAGGATGAGGTATGGGCGTAATGATTTGATTTATTTTGATAATTTCCATTCGATTTCCTTTCCTAAAATGATGTTTGCGATTGTAATTTGTTGAATTTCTGGTCCTTTTAAGAGCCGATCAATCATTTTGTTTGGATCATCGGAAGAAAGCTCAAATCTTTTATTTTGGGTAGTGATTTAGGTGAAAAGTTATGCAAAGTTGATGCTATTAATAGATGTTGTATAAATTGTGATTTCAACATTTTTTATTCACTTGACTGAAATTCACCGATGAATCAAGTGTTCTATTGGATCAAATTCCGTACAAGAAACTACTTACAGGTACTATTGTGAGCTTTTTCTTTAAAAGACAACACTTTATTCTAACGTTTACCTGGTTTTTGAGTATCTAAGAGCATTTCTAGGAAGCAGAGCTATTTCTGCTGGCTCTCAAGGACCATCTAATGCCATAGTGGGTAACGTGCACCAACGCATAACTTTAAATGCATTAAATTAATGCTCTTGACACGTACTTTGATAACCGGACGTCCAAATCTGTCCTTTGATGACTGAGCTCTGAAAAGGGGTCAGACTCCGGCGCCGCCGATTGTATAAATCACAGATTGGGTCAAAAATCAGTATCTTTTGAAGCAAAAAGTAGCAGTTTTACTTCAGAATATGGAAGATATTATTGAAAACTACAAACGGCGTCATACATTCGACTCTTGTTTCTGAAAAAAAGTTGGTCAAATTTTGTATAAGCCGTAAAAAGTGAACGGTTGCATACATCACACTCCAAAACGGTGGCTAACACAATATTTTACAATTTTTTTGTTCAGAATAAGGGTCGAATGTACGATGACATGTTGTAGTTCTCAATTATATCTTCCATATTCTGAAGTAAAACTACCACTTTTGGCTAAAAAAGATAGAGATTTGCCACCCAAGCCGCCTATAAGTCGTAGTAGGGGTGGCGACGGGGTCTGAAAGGGGTCAATTTGCACACTTAAATTTTTTTTAATATATGAACATTATGAACATTAATACCAAAAAAAAATATTGAGGCCCTATGAGGTGGAAACAACATTTTTTACTTTGGAAACTACCTTTTCCAACATATCAAATGAAAGCTCTTGACCAGTAAATTCATGTTTAGTATATAACAGGTCTCACTTAAGAGCCTATGGCTCAAAAACCTGAGATTACAGGACCAAAACTGTTGAAAAATCTATCTAGACTTCGTAATCTGAAAATTTCCCGATATTCGATACCCATATTTAAATATCCCGATTTTCAGAAATTATTAATCAATATCTCTTCAATAAAATTAAAAATATTGACAAGGATGAACATAAAAACTTCAAGGATTTTGCGATTTTAAAATTTTCCACTTTTTCGTATTTTTTGGGGTTATTTGGTAGATTTACTGCTTTTCTTCAACCCCTAAAGAAAATTCATAAGTCTCGGCTTACGACTCGTAAAATTATCCCAAAATTCGGCAATTGTGTGTGTGTACTATAAAATTTTAAAGTCTTTAATAGCCAAAATATCATATGCATCCATAAATCGTCAGAGTACCCACTTTAGGAGTGAGAATTCACGAATTCAAACATGAGCGTGGATTATTTTTAAATAAAAAATCCGAATTTTGACAGATAACCCGAATCAACGGGTTGTGGTATTGTCCTAATTCAGCCAAATGAAATATCGGATCTTTAATCCTGAGATTCGGGATTTCTATTAAATTGGGCAGCTCAGACTAGCAGCTCTTTGTTCAACCACATATTGGTCTTGAAGCAAATAGCTTAGTATTTCAAATAAAAATTAGTTTTGGCAACCAAATAGACAAAATATTACAGTGTGAGCTGCTAGATCTGGCTATGAAACCAAAAATATTGTCTGCAACATTGTTTGAAGTAGAATTCCGAAGAATGTCTTGTCATTTGCTTGAGTTCCATATATTTCTCCGTCTTACGAAGTTAAGATATATCTCTTAATCCGCTTCTGACTTGTATGTCTTCTGCAATATACTTTTCTTATCTATTGCAATCAATAACGATTACATATGTTTGCAAATAACACTTGACAGCTATCATTTTGTGGACTTGAAAATATTTTACATATAAATAGAATCCGATAACGATGAATAGTAGTTTCACGATATAATTTGAAAATGAAGAAGTTGATTGTGATACTGTTAATAAAGTGTGCGTTTAGTGCCGAAATTACACCAAAGACAGAAAAAAAATGGTGGGAAAATGCAAATTTTTACCAAATCTATCCTCGTTCGTTTATGGACAGTGATGGCGATGGAATTGGTGATTTGAGAGGAGTTCGGGAACGTCTTTCTCATTTAAAAGATATGGGAATTGACGCGACATGGCTTTCTCCAATTTTTAAATCTCCCATGTCTGATTTCGGATATGACATTTCCGATTTTTACACAATTCAACCGGAGTACGGAACACAACAGGATTTTGACGATTTAGTGATCGAGTGTAAGAGACTAGGGATAAAACTGATTCTCGATTTTGTTCCAAACCACACTAGTGATGAGCACCAATTCTTCATTGAGTCTGAAGAAAAAGATCCCGAGTACAAAAATTACTACATTTGGAATAAAGGAAAAACTTTAGCAAACGGAACACGAGCACCGCCTTCAAACTGGATCAGCGTTTTTAGGGGTAGTGCTTGGGAGTGGAGTGAAAAGAGGCAAGAATATTATTTGCATCAGTTTGTTAAAAAACAACCGGATCTGAATTACCGTGAACCAAAAGTTGTGGAGGAAATGAAAAACGTTTTAAAACATTGGCTCTCAAAGGGGGCGAGTGGGTTCAGGGTAGACGCCGTTCCCTATTTATTTGAGACTGACGTTAATGCTCTAGGATTTTATAACGATGAACCAAAAAGTGGGCTGACAAACGACCCGGATAATCCTGACTATTTAATTCACTACGAAACTTCTGATCACGATTTAACATTTGACATGGTTTATCAGTGGCGAGCGGTTTTAGACGAATTTCAGATGGAGCATGGAACCGATGATCTTATTTTAATGACGGAAGCATACACGACAATTGAAAATGTAGTACGATTATATGGGGATGGACAAAAAGAAGGGGCTCAGATTCCAATGAACTTTGATCTAGTTCGTAATATTTCGATTTCAAGCACTGGAAAAGATTTTAAAAGTGTTGTGGATAGATGGATGAAAGTGATGCCAAAAGGAAGGAATGCCAATTGGGTGGTAAGTTATCCACGATTTCTGTTTATAATAGTTTTCAATTATTCAATTTTAATATTAGCTTGGAAATCACGATATAAAAAGAATATCTTCAAGACTTGGTGTCCATAAAGCTGACCTCTACAATATCGCTTTGAACACACTTCCAGGAATTGCGATAACTTACAACGGAGAGGAGATTAGGATGACAGACGTTTATATCAACTGGGACAACACAATTGATCCAGCAGCATGTAATTCAAATCCAAAAGATTACCTGTTGTATTCCAGAGACCCTGCGAGAACACCTTTTCAATGGGATGATACTTTGAGCGCTGGTTTTTCCACAAACTATAAAACGTGGCTTCCTGTTGCTCTAGATTATGAGACGAACAATTTGAAGAATCAAAAGAAAGCTGCCAGAAGTCACTTCAAAATATTTCAAGGATTGTTACGGTTACGGAAGGGAAGAACACTTCGAGATGGACATTTTAGTGGAATAGTTTTAATAGACGACAATTTAGTAGCTTATAAAAGAGAGCTTAAAAACTACAGCATTGTTGTTATAATTCTCAATTTTCACAAAGAAAAAGTAAATGTCAATTTGCAGAAAGTTTTTCAAAATATTCCTCTGGAGTTTTCGGTTGTCACTTCATCTTTACAGACAGATTATATTGATGGGTAAGAAGTTTTTTATTTTCATTTTTAGATTTTAATAATAAGATTTCTTGCAGATCAATTTTGGATATCAAATCAATTTATTTGCCATCTGAAGCCGCTATTGTTTTGGAGGCTCCTAATTATTAATAGCATTAAAATTTTATGTTCATTGGGAAAATAAAGGATTTTGGTCTTGAAATTTATGTGTTCAATTTTATTATTTTGTAGGCATAACCTATCGGAAATCTTATGTCCATCACGTGTTCCTACTGGATAAAAAATTGTTAAAAACTCGTGAGAAAAGCTGTGAGGAAATCGTGAGGACCCTATAAATTATTTTGAAACCTACAGCTTCTTCATGGAGTCATGGCTCAAAATCAAACAAGCCGTGAGGAAACCATAAAAACACGNTACAGCTGCTTCATGGAGTCATGGCTCAAAATCAAACAAGCCGTGAGGAAACCATAAAAACACGTCAGTAATCTATGAAGATTCCATATATGATTTTAACGTCCTAACGGCATTCTCACACTTAAAATCGAGAACTTTATTCGGGTCGAATTTAANTTTTAACCCGACTAGCAATCGGGATCTGAAAATTTCCCGATATTCGGTTCCCATATTTAAAAATCCCGATATTCGGGAATTATAAATCTATGTCCCGAGTATCCGGGATACGACTCGGGAGTTTTTATGCAAATATCCTAAATAATAAAATTCTCCCGAATATACTCGGGAATTGTGTATACGCATGCGCACTATAATATTTTAATATTTTAAATATGTTCATCATTTTATAGCCGATGATCATATGCTTCCGTAGCACATGCGTCAGAGCAGTAGCTTAGGAAGCGAGGGATCATAAATTCAAACTCGGTGTCGGCTTTTTTTTTAAATGAAAAATTCTAATTTTGAAAGCTATTCGAGATAATCCGAATCGTCGGATTTTGATATTGTCCCGATTCAGAACCGGAACACTCAGCCGATGAAATATCGGGTCTTTTATTCTGAGATTTGGGACCATTTTTTAAGTGTGCACTTTTGTATATTTAAAATTCGTTTAACCTTTTTGATGCTAAAGATTTTTGAAATAAATCCAAGATTTTTAGAAAATATTTCCACAGAGAAAGTCTGGTAAATGGAAGCATCAGGAATGAATGATATTATCCTTATTTAGCCTAGGAACTCTTTCTTGGGCACTTACCAAAAGTTTATAAGTATTCCTAATTTTAGCTCATTCCAATCACGGGAACTTGAGAATTCTGGAAGTTCCTGGTACATGGCAGCCCTCAGATCCCGATGTCTCATGACCAGTTTTTAGGAACTGATGATCTTCGATACTTCCCTAAAGCTCATATTCCAAATTTGACCTCATTTTGATCACTTGAACTCGAGAATTCTAGAACTTCTAGGTACAAACCGGTTGGGCTGAAATTTTGTGTAGAAATTTTTCTCAACAAAAGTAAGGACAACTTCATCAATGGGTCAAATCGGGCCACGGAGTCTAGNTCAAATTTGGAACATAATCTTGTGGTAAGTACCCAACAACAGTTCCTGTTTAACCCTGAGACATCGGGATCTGCGAGCTCCCATAAACAGGAAATTCCAGAATTCTTGAGTTTTAGTGATTGAAATGAGCTTAAATTTGGAGAATAGACTTTTTAGGAACTATTCCAGAATAGTTCCTAAAAAGTTTGACCCTGCTACATCGTGATCTGTGAGCTCCAATGCAGTAGGAGCATCCTGAAATCTTCAGTTCTAGAGATCGGCTTGTTCAGAATTATCTGGTCTTAGCTTAACTTACCTGTAATTAAATGGAGAAAAATAAAAGCAATTTTGTGAGAGAGTAGGTAATTATTTTATTCTATTTCATGTTGTACATAAATCCAAACCGAGTGAAACCGAATTGAAATATCTGTATGCTAGAGACAGCATAAAAATAGATTAACCGAGATCATTGCCTCCATCCGATCTTTAAAAAATGGCAAACCAGCTAGAGTAGATCATATCACTGATGAGGTCCTGAAAGTGGATATTAACCTCGTTGCGGTGACACTCCATCCACTGCACTGTTTCAGAAACTTTGGGAGCAAGAGTCTTTTTTCCCAAGAAAGGAGATTTGACTGATTGTAACAATTGGTGCGACATTAATATCCTTTGTGTCGTAATGAAAATGTTTTCTAGGATAATTCTGAATCGTATAGTAGAAATGATAGACAAATTGCTTTATCTTGAACAGGCAGGTTTCAGAGCCTAGAAGTCCTGCATCGATCAAATCTACACCTTACGAATCATCATAGAGCAATCAGTCGAGATGTGCTCCCCATTGTATCGCCTGTTCATCGATTACGAAAAAGCATTCGATTCCTTAGATAAAGAATGCATATTGGCTAAATTGAAAAACTTGGGTGTACCCAATAAAATCATATCCCTGATACGCAAGAGTTATGAGGGTTTCAAATGTAGAGTACTCCACGGTGCCACAAGTCCATGCTCTAGCACTTTTCATAAATCAAATAAGGTACTAATTGTCAAATCTGTTCAGAAATATGCAAAGGTGAAGGAAAAGAATAAAAGCTACATAATCCACCTTGTGGTTCCCTACGTTTTTGTAAATTGCCAGCATAAAATATAGTGTCTTAATTTTCATCCATTTACTTGTCAAATAAAATAATGTTGAACAAATATTTTATTTTATTTTCTAAATGACAAAGAGAACTGGAAGTATCCATTCTGTATACTCCGGCACATAAAGGATGCGACTCTATAGAAAAATCCAAAAACTTTGTATCTTGTTTCAAAGATAAATTGCAGAAATTAAAGATAACAACAACAAAAATCTAAATATAAACTCTCGATAATATTTCATTGTTCTCAAGTTGACTTCATTTTGTAATGTATCCATTTAATCGTATCCATAAATAAGATAGAGAAAAGAGACAAAACGAAAAGCATGTTCAAGAACTTCAAGTGTTTCTTCCTTGGAACCATACTGTGAAAATGTTGGAGGGGTGGGGGAGTGTGCGAAAAACACTTCCTCAAAAGTACTTCACTTCTGTTGAAAGAATGTCACAAGCAGGCAATTTTTAATCGTCAAAAAGTAATTCAACAACACAAGAAATTTTATTACAAGAAGTATTACGACTTTAATGAAAAGTGACATTTATATATTTCATCTTTTTATTCTATTAAATGCGCGATAATACGCGTACATTAGACTTTGGCTACATATAGAGAGAAGATACTTCTCAAGTGATATGAGGATGATAAAAAGGAAATATTATTTTCGTCTCTACTACATTATTCATCACATATAGCACATTCCGGATAATCTTGGGACTGGCATCTCTATCTCTACTTCTCCCAAATCCAATATTCCGTGAAGAAAATTGTCTTGAGATTATGAATCTCCAATTTGTAGACAGAATTATATTGTTATCTTCTACCTATTTATTTACTTTTACTCTCTATATACACATACACTTTTCGTTTTAAGATTTACGATTTAGATTTAGGGGAGCTTAAATTTGTTTTTGATTTTTTACTGGATTCCAGGTGTTTTTTTGAAGATTTGACCTCATTTTTCCAGGATTTATTTGTATTTATCACTAAATTAGGTACGTCAACAAATAATTTAAGAAGCTTGATTTTGAAAAGTAAATTTCATTAAAGCCAATACCTAGTAATTTTTTGATGCTGTCATTTTATTTGGTAAGCCATGAACATTGTGTTTTGATCCACGCCCCCCGNAGTAATTTTTTGATGCTGTCATTTTATTTGGTTATTTGGCCCTGAACATTGTGTTTTGATCCACGTCCCCCCCACAGTCGCACAGTGCTGCGCAGCGTAAATTAGAGGAAAATCATGCGATTTTGAGGCTTAGGAGTGCAATCATGATCACACAGGTCAGAACTAATAGACTTGCTTAAGTTGGAGGTAAGCAGAACACCGGAACACGGCACTGTATTGACGATGAGTATAAAGTGGGAGGCTGACGTTGATCCTAAATCAACGTTGTAAGGCAACTTTGGCTCAAGCCTCAATTGCCTTCATTGGAGGGTAATTACCGTAGTGTTCTGGTCGCATCCATGGACTGTGCTCCTCCTGTAATTGACATAGAGAGAACATACCATGATCTAACAATTTGCCAACTAGATTACTCTCAAAACTTCCCATCCAAACACCCCTAACAACCATCGAAAGTACTCCAACAAAGCTACAGGGTACAATCCTATTACGGCTAATGCTAATAGATGGCCGAAAACGGAATTGATCTCTAAAGAGGGATCGTCAAACAGGGTGTGGTGGACAAACTGACAGACGATGATGTGGAAGTTTTTGGTTTATTTTCTCGAAGCAACGTCGGAAGGAAGAGGACGTGCTTAAGGAGTTGCCTGAAGCCATTGAAGTTTGAGGAAGAAAAAAAGGAAGAGAATGCAACCCTAGTAAGTTTTTCTCGAATTCTTTGAATTTCCTGGTCACGGTGCTGGAGCTAACCGGACATTTTGTTAATTCTCTCCCAATACAGATTCGACGCGAATCCCCCGAAATCTCGAACTCTCAGAGTGAGCAACAGAAAAGACGGGAAGGAGGTGCTGCTGCATGGGAGAGCTTGAGGACAATGTGCTCAGCACAGAAGTTACTGTGGTCTAATTAAAAATCAAAACGAAATAAAGTGTGTTTCTAACCAGAATATGTGTCATTTCTTTTGTGTCAGCCTGAGTCCAAAAAACTCCGTTACAACGTCTTGGGTGCATAGGGCATTTTTAAAACCTACTTATAGAAAAAATCAATACAGAGATTTTGGAAAGGAATTTGGCCCAGAATATTCACACGAGTAGGTTAGCTCTGTTCTAAACGGTTGTTTGAATGTGAACTTCATCACCTAGCAGCTGAAGTTGGAAAATTTGCTAAAGATAGCCAAGGATTATATGCTGTAAATTCTTGGTCCAAGTGAAACTTAGTTAGAAAAATATAGCGAAAATAAGCTTGCACATGGAAGCTGCATGTTGAAATACATTTAGAAGTTTTGTGTTATCCAGGATAGTGACTGAATCAGACATTAAGAAAATTCAGACATTATTCTGTCAATCGATGTCTGCTTCAAATCCGTCGGATAAGATGGCCTCGATGATTACTAATATCAAAAGATGGCAGCAAGAGATAGAAATCAGGTGAAAAAAACTTGGATGGAGCTACACAGGAGTTAAATGGAACCCGGATTAGTTGTAAAAGAAGCATTGAAGTACTGCCCCCGGGAAAGAACTAGATCCAGATACAGAGCTTTGCAAACTTGCTACCGTTCCCGCATCGAATGAGATGATACAATTGCTTCTTCAAGGAGTCAAATGGGATGGAGTAATAATATTGATCGTCTGTGACCCATAAGGGTCCAAAAGTAAGCAGGTAAAAATAATGTTTTTCTCCCCCCAAGTCACCCTCTATAGTAGATACTATACTCGTCATTGAAGTTTTTTTCAGAACCTTATTTTTTCTAGCTAAAAACTACTATTCCTAGTTGTACTTGATGAATAGTAAGCAACTCTTAATTATTTACTTACTTTAGAGCTGTGACCCTTAGGAGACAACTAGTTGATAGTGCTTTTGCATCTCTTTCAGTTCTTATCGGTTGCTATAACGTCATCATCACCACCTCTATTTATCGATGCGTACACCTAATTTCGACTTGGCAGAACTGACCAAGTTTTCTCGGGGCAGTTTCCAAAGCTAATTTAATATGGTAGGGATCAGGATCAGGAATCCGTACTTAAATTTTATCAAAATTTTCGTTGGCTGATTTCCATCTGTATTCTGGTCAGGACAACTACATTGTGGCAAATATTTGGGGTCTATTTAGGGCAAACGTACATTAGGCCAAACTTACGTTAGGCCAAAAGCACACCTATTCAACAGTACATTAAGCCAAAAAATTAATTAAAATTAATTTGAGCAGCCATAAATTAGAGGATGGTTGGCCAAAAATTACTGGGTTCTGTCGCAATCAACTCAGCAATGTCCAGGCTATGCTTACCACTGTGTTCTCAGTCATTTACTGTTGGACTAATGTACATTTTGGCATCAACGAGTTAGCCTACTGTACGTTTGCCTAATGATCGGATTCGCATTATTTTGAGTTAGTAATCAAAAGCTCTTTAGGTGGTTGCGGTGGTTTCGGCATCCACTATAAGCTGTAGATCCCCAAATACCAGTGAAAAGTTACAGGATGATGATGATGTTCGATCAATATTCAAGTAATTCTCTGATGCTCTGGTAAGAACAAATCAAAGCAGACAACGAGGATCTAATATCTGAATTTTATTGGTGACTATAATTAAGTTTTGTTTAAATGCAGGTGTAGGTGCAAACAGCAGTTTTGATAGGTAGTACCTACAGCAATTACAGGTTTAGAAATTTTAAAACGCTATTTGGTGTTAAAATCATAAAAATGAGCGCCATTATTGTAAATCCAGGCACATCTTCAGTATTAAGTACATAATAAAGGAAATTTCGTTGAAAAGTAAATTAAAAATCAAATCAAAATTCAGAATTCTTCCCGACTGTTTAAAAAAAGATTTGATCGTAAAATATGAATAAACAGACTATAAATAAAATTGGGCGGAAGCTAATTTTTTCATGAAATTTAGGAATAAAATTTAGGATAATGTAATTATGAGAAGAAATGACCTTTTTACCCAGAGGTTTACATTCTTCCCACGTATTGAAAACATGAATCATTATCAAGAATAATTAACAAATTTCCATAATATTAAATATTCAAACCATTATTTTTTAATATCTTTTCTACAAAAGGAACTTACCTGTCCTTTTCTGATGTTTTGTAATTGTTTCTACCTAAAAATGAGTAAAAAAGGAAATTAATTAAATAATTGCGAAAATTTAATTAAAAACAACATTATCGACTCACTTCTGAAGCAACATTTCCTCGCTCTGATCGCGTAGATGCACAAGCAGATGAGGATCAAAAAGGCGGCTAAACATCCTCCAGCAATTCCTAGTAAATAGCTCATCTCCAAAGGTTCTGCTTCAAAAGGAAAAAAATGTAATTAAGACCCATTAAATTTAAATATAAATTAAATTTTCATAATTGTATAAAATGTGAATTAAATCCTAAATTTAAATTCTGCACATCCACACAAACAACGCTAAAAATTGTATACGGAGTAGAGATGATGGAAAAAGGAGAAAAAAAGTTTCATAACTTTGTTATACAATTTATCTGCAAATTATTTTTGGCCAGCTATCAAAAGTATGATGACTGGAGGGAAGCACAACATAAGGGAACTAACTACATAGGAAAACACATTGTGCTCTATACTCTCTCCCCTCACCACACCACATACTCTTCTTTACTTACTACAATAACAAAATAAATATAAAAAATTCGCTCTTTTCTGCATTTTGGGATGTAACGAGAGGAAAAAAACATATTTTGCATAATCAAGTTTTAATTTATTATAATATTTTGCAGGAATCATGGTAAAAAAGTATATATTTCTGTTATTTTAACTTTTTAACTCTAGTTTGTATTTATTTTTTCTGTTTACTTGTTTGAAGATTTTTACCTTAACTTCTAAAAATGAAAGTCATGCGTTTGGTCCAAAAATAAAAATCGCCCAAATCATCTTTCAAACACGTTTTGGATCCAACTACTGTTTTTCTTAAAATTTTTATGTCTCAAGAAAACTTCTAGAAGGTTTGTCCGATCGAGCTGAAATTTCGGAGGAAGTATTCATTTGGTTGTTTTTGTTTTGGTTTGGTTGGTTCCTAAGATATTTCAAAAAGATCATTATGCTCGCAGAATATTTTGTATGAAAACTCGACAAATGGGAAAATCTTGCACAAGGTAAATTAGGATCAGGAAAATGGGTACCCAGATGTTCATCAAATCAATCAAATCATTGTTTTAGTAGTGCTGATTCTAAT
>JXPH01004797.1:0-13784 GCA_001014845.1 Mochlonyx cinctipes | reverse complement strand
ATAAATATGTTGAAAAGCTACATAATCCTCTCCACGTTTTTTAGTATTATTTTTGTCCGTAAAATTTAATTTAATGCAAAGCTTAGTTTAAGTATACGTTTGCCATCTATTTTCTTATGCTGAGGTTTATGCGTAGTCCTAAGTTCAGAACTTCTAAAGGATTTCTCTTCTTTCAAAGTATCGGCAACCTGAGTTCTTGTGTAGCCCTAAGTTTAGGTCTGTTGAGGTATTTTCCTCCTTTAAAAATATCACCAGCCAAAAGTCTTGCAAATATTTTTAGGTTAGAGCTTGAAAGAAATTTTCTTGCATCCATTTTGCTCATTGTTTATTCGGCTTATATTCCAGTATCCATTCGGCCCAGTCTTTAGCTTCAAATAATACAAAAATATTCGGTCCAATGTACATTCTAATGAGATCTAAAAATTATTCGGTTCATTGTCCATTTGATCTAATGTTCGCTCGGCCCATTGTCCTAGTTCTTAATGCTTAATCTATTTAAAAAAAAACGGAAGATTTTGGATGGGTGGTAGTAAAGAAAGTGAAAATACTCTAATTAAAACATTTAACTTGTGGCTGGAAAAACTATATAACAAAAGTAACTTTAATTCGTACACATATGTGCTGCACGACAAAAGTACATACGAAAACAAACATATTGCAAATGAAAATGGAAAATGGAATTTTAGAACAAAGACAGAATAGAGAAAAAAAAGAAAACCTTTTTGTTTCAACTGAATTTGCCATTGTTCTCGACACTTTGAATCTAATTGATGAAAAAACTGGAACAGACTCTATATTTTGTATGTTTTTATGAGCACCTACTTTACATAACATTATATTATAGGTTATGTTGTGTCCATTTCACTACTGTATTTCTCGTTTTTTATTAAATACATTTTTTAATGAAAAAGTGTCTTTGTTTGCGAAAGATTTTTTGTTTATACTGAAATTGTGTCATTTTATTTAGAATTATTTTAATGAAAAGAGAATTTTTGTTGAAGAGAAAATGTGGGTCGAGTGTTTTAATGCTTCTAGCAAAATTATGCTGTCTAATTATTTTTTTATGAGTGGTTTTTTTTAAAGTGCACTCTTTGACATTCATTTGGACCCTTGCCGTAGTCGTAATTAAGGCCAAAAGGTACAAAAGCCCAACAGCTAACATTCCATCACGGTTTAAATACCTGCGCCTAGTGTGTGTCCTATAATCCGTAATCATATCCATATATCAGAGGGTTTTACTAGTTGCATAAACCTATAATAGATGTCAAAGATCCTTTAAAGAGGATCGTTTGGGAGTAACGTTTGAGAAGGTTGGAGAATTTAAGAATAGTATTTTTTTTAGAAAAACAGACACTTTTGTTGAGAGTGACAGAATTGGACACAGACGAATAAAAAAAATTACATGCAAGAAGATAAAGTCCGGAATTTCAGTATAAAAGACCCGATATTGTGCATTCTTGGCTTTTGCATCTGGACAACCAACAATCTGATAACCCAAATTGTCAAAAAATACCCGATTAGCTTTTAAGAATTGGATTTTCTATTTTTTTAAATTACCCAAGCTGAGGTTTGAACTCGAAATCTTTCGCTCCTAGTGCGAGCGCTCTGATATGATGAACACTTTTCAATTTTTATGTTCCTTACACAATACCCGAATTTCGGAAGAATTTCACGATTCGAGACATTCGCATAAAAATATCCGAGTCGTAAGCCGATACTAGCGAGTCGCTAGTAGCGACATTCATTTNACATTCGCATAAAAATATCCGAGTCGTAAGCCGATACTAGCGAGTCGCTAGTAGCGACATTCATTTATGATTCCCGAATATCGAGATATTTAAATATGGGTTCGGAATATCGTGAAATTTTCAAGTCACGAATGCTAGTGGGGTTAAAATCGACATGAATAAAGTTCCTGTTTTTAACTGTGTATACATTATCATAGTCATAAAAAGTGTCATTTTGTACAAGCTACGCTGACTTCTAGATATAACTAGTCATTAAAATAGAGCGGAGTTGTGTGGAGGATTTGCAAACGATAAAATTTAAAAACATACCCCCTCCATCCAAGGTTGCCATTTAGCCAAGAATCATGCCTGATTTCTTAAAGATTTTTTGAANTTTTTTGAATTGAGCGTTATGCAGCGCCGGCCATTTTAATTTCATACTTTTCATCAAAATTCACGGCATTTTTAAGCTACACTAACCCCTGTTAGTCCAATCGTTTTCAAATGTAAGAATTTGAGGACATTTTATTTACAAATATTTTCAGCCCTTATTGACTTATATTGGGCCATTAGTTCTTGAGATATTTCAAAAAGACTGTTGGGCTCTCAGAATATTTTGTATGAAAACTCGGAATATTGGGAAATCTTAAACTAGGTAAATTAAGACCAGAAAAATTAGTATCCAAGGGTTTTTGGGATGTTAAATCCAAAATGACATCATCGGGAAAAATAAGTGACCTGTAAAAAGTGGTCAAAATGACAAAAATTGTCTCATCGGTTCCACTGGGACCGGTTTTAAGGATTTTAGGAGTGCCTCATAGAACTAAAATTTATTTTTATAGTCTTATCGTGTTAAATACATAATGAAAAACCAATGGAACTTTACCTTTTGGAAATCGAATGAAAATTGGTGAAATTAGATCAAATACCTAATTTTGATCCCTTGAGAGGTTTTCACGGGCTCCAACCATTTGTGATTGACTCCTAGTACTGAAGTTGATTTTGTTTTATCAAAAGTGAAATAAACTCAAAATCCGGACAATTAGTGGAGAAAATCCGTGTTTGGGGAGCAAATTGGGCCCTTCAAGATCCCTGGTCTAAATTCACAAATTTTCATCTGATTTCCAAAAAAGTTCCATTGGTTTTAGCTTTTTTTTCACTATATCTATCAATACAAAAAAAGCTTATGTATTCAGTAAAAAAAATGTTTTGGTTCCTCGGGGTAAGTTGCTTNTCCGTGTTTGGGGAGCAAATTGGGCCCTTCAAGATCCCTGGTCTAAATTCACAAATTTTCATCTGATTTCCAAAAAAGTTCCATTGGTTTTAGCTTTTTTTTCACTATATCTATCAATACAAAAAAAGCTTATGTATTCAGTAAAAAAAATGTTTTGGTTCCTCGGGGTAAGTTGCTTCAAAATGTCTGTGTGTGTGTCTGTCGTCTGTCTATGTCCTCGATAACTCGTAATTCTCAACCGATTTGGCTGAAATTTTTTGTGGAGCAAGAACGAGTTCGTTAATGAGCCAAATTGTGCCACGGGGTCTGGAGCCGCCATACAAACTCACCAGAATTGTCTTTGGATGGTATGCTTTTGAATTTCATATTTACGCGAATCTGCTCCACCCCTCTTGTTATCCATTAGAGCTATTGAACATAACCCAATCTTAAAAATGGCTGACATCTAACATAACCCGAAATATTTTTCGTTTAATTTGTGGTTAATATGGTTAAGATTTGCGGCTTGGTGGTTGTCCCTCCTGTCAACAGTTTTAGGTTCCATTTAACCGGAGAACTACCCTTATGGATGTCTAGTATATTAGGCTCTGATCAAACCTCAGTTACTTCTCCTTGGGCTAGAGGTTGTTGCAATGAGAAAAGTTGAAAACTGATGCTAACGTGACGATTTAAAAAGTAACCAGTTTTCCACATCACATCAACCGTTCCCCCACATCAATTGAGATCTGCAGAGAAGGATCATAACCACACATTAAATTTCACAATACTCAGATACGAGGTTAAAAGTTCAAAACGCCTGGTGTTTTGTGAAGAAAAACTTTATATTTCTTCAAACTACCCGGCGCCCACAACTATTTTTAAAAAAACACCACGCAAACCACCCACACTGAGTCAAAGTCTCTCGTTGATGATTTTGCTGATGTTTTTATTAAAATAAACCACATACATTTGCTGATTATATACAAAAAAGCTATAAAGTGGATGCTGCTGTTCTGTTGGTTGGCTGGCTGGATTTCGATGATGAGATGATACTCCATTACCATGTAGCGTGCAGCATCCGAATTGAGATGAAATGAGACAGACAGAAAACATCTGCTTCCATCCAAACCTGCACACATGCACACATTTTTATCTCATTTAAATTTATTTGTTTTTAATTGACTTCTGGTTTTTTGTTATGTTTTCGCTCTTTATGTACACAAACTATTTTATATATAAATTACATTATGTACATTTTGTTTATGAATGAAAAATGTTATCATTTTGTGCAACTGCTTCTTCTCTTCTTTTTCTCGTCTCTGCAGCGCTCTCGACTCAATTGTATCCAACATGGTTGCTATGCATTTTTATTATGTATTCATTTTTCCAGACGATTCAGTTTATTTTTTACAACTTTTCTTCTTTCACCTTACAAGTTTAGAGAAAAATATAGTTAGAGAAATTTTAAGATCTCATATCTTGGGTGAAACACGATTTATTAATGTCCCTGTAAAATTAATGTCATAATCAGAAAAAAAGCACATGAATAAAATCATCCTTAGGACTGCTCATGTAGCTTCATCGGTAAAGCATCTGCCTATCAACCGGAAGGGTAGTGGTTCAAATCCAACCCGTGATGATTGAATTAACTTGCGTTTTTTATCGTTGTTGAGATGGTGGTTTGCTTTATGTGCGCTATTATTAATGGATAATAGGGTAAACAAGGTGATTTCCGACATATATCGTTAGAGCCATGCTATCAAAAATATAATAATAATAATAAAGCCTATAGTACTAGAGAACTTTCCTGGTATTTTGTGGACCTACAGCTTATAGTAGATTCCGAACCACCACAACTTTAATGGTCATGCTTGCCGCAAAAACCAAAGTATGGGATAGAAGGCGTTCGAATGGCGTTCATGTCGAAGAAGTTAGTCAGTTTCCTTATACAGCAAAAATTGAACACAACTTGATAGGCTCAATGAGCATAACCATTCTAGTTGTGGTGGACCGGAATCCATTATAAGCTGTAGATTCACTAATACACTGAAATATGAGGGCTCGCCTGATCCCCCTAGGGTACTATAGGCTTTATTATTATTATCATTATTAAGATCATCCTGTAGACAAACAACTTGCTCATAATCTAGCATATAGCATAGCAGACGTACACAGTAAAAAAAATAAAGGCAAATTTACCTGTATATCGGTTGTAATTCTGGATACACCGATTTACAGGTAAATTTACCTTTACATTTATATGGAGAAATAGTCTATATTTAGGCGGAGTAATTACTTTACACTTACTTAAAGGCAATTTTAGATGTAAATCGGAGTGAATTTAGATTCATTTTTACTGTGTACTCATCAGGCATTGTATAGTGGGTACGTCGTCTTGTAATTTTCTAGTACATTGAACCATTTTCATGGGCTGACTTGACTGTTCTTAAAATTTGATTCGTGTCTCCTGTTTTGAGTCCGTTACTCGTTTCAATACCCACCACGATTCCGTCGCTGGTAAGCTGAAGCGTAATTCAGCTTTGTTAGTTCAAGCGTTGCTCGTTTCTAAAATCTGTCGTTGGGAAGATTATCTTAGCGCCACAATCTACAGGGCGCTGGCCAAGCTTTTTTCAAGCAAAAACTACGGTTAGAGCTTGTTAAGGTGAGCAGTAGTTACTATGAGACAAAACTGTATCGTGAAACAAACATGAATTGTAATTCAAATTTTTGTTTTTCAACTTCAACAACAAAAATCTCGAAAACTATTGCACTCCTCTGCTAACAATTACCACCAATGGCTTGCTTAAACCTCAGTCTTTCGTTTGATATCTCTCGCAAGTATGTGCGTTGAGCCATTCTTGAGATTATACACTTTAATTGTCATATATTTTTTATTCTTCATGTGCTTTTCAGCGTTAGTTGCAAAAATTTGCTCATAATTTCGAGTGAACCATTTATCTATCTTGACTCCTTCTGGTCCTTTTTTCCATTTATCAAAAAATGCAAACATCTCACCTTAGTAAGGTGACCTTACTCTTACTTGAAATTGTATCCACTAATAAAAATATCAGAAATCTGCAATAATTAAATTTCCTCAAGAATAAAAAATGTTATGACACCACGGTTTTCTGTTTCAAATGAATCCGAGGCTATAACTCCAAGAATCCGAGACCGAATCCCAGAAGTCATATTTCATCTGGATTGTACATATGAAAACTAGAATTTGTATTTGTATATTTCCGTATAATCAAGCTAGGTGCTTCTCATTTACAATAGTTTTACCCATTTAAAATGTATATACAGACATTAATAATATAAATAAACAAGTTAAAAACAATATAAAAAATTTTGACATAAGTAGGTCAAAATAAATAAAATCACATAAGTAGTGCGCTGGCCAGCTTCTTNTATAAATAAACAAGTTAAAAACAATATAAAAAATTTTGACATAAGTAGGTCAAAATAAATAAAATCACATAAGTAGTGCGCTGGCCAGCTTCTTTTGATCAATTCCAACGCTGCAGCTTTAAAAGTCGAAATCCTTTCCAAGACGCGTGAACAGTTTCCTCAAAAATATTAATTCCCAAACTTTATTTTATATCTACGTTCTACATCTATTTCGATTTTCTTGAATTTTACAAAACAAGTCATTACAATCCACACAAACAAGGACACCACTACCAAGAAGAATAGTTCAAAGGAGGAGGAGGAGACTTGGACTGCGACTAGTACAGTCGAAAATAGTAACCTAAAACAACACCGGATCTTTTTATTAATTACCCAGTTCTTCAAAGTGAATCTTAGATACAGTCCACTATCGACGAAACATTTGGTCCATCACACCGGATACAACCAGTGAGCGACCATCACAAGTACAGTTTGAAAGGATTTTCAAAGACAAGAAAATCAGTCAGCCACCAGTTGTGCATTTTATTGACATTGTTTATGCTTGAGCATCATTTCAGTTGAGCAACTAGCACACAGCTACAGATTTGAAAAAGATTTCGAGGACAAGAAATTTTGTGATGGCAACATTTGCGCGCGATTTTCCACATTGTGTATCACCAGTTGGAGCATCATTGTGAAAAATCAAATCAGTTCCTTTCAGGACTAAAAAAGAGTTTTTAAACAATATTTTCTGAAATCACTTATGGCAAAAGGTGCGACGACTAAAATTCAGCAATCACTTATGGCAAAAAGTGCGACGACTAAAATTCAGCAATCACTTATGGCAAAAAGTGCAACGACTAAAATTCAGCAATCACTTATGGCAAAAAGTGCAACGACTAAAATTCAGCAATCACTTATGGCAAAAAGTGCAACGACTAAAATTCAGCAATCACTTATGGCAAAAAGTGCAACGACTAAAATTCAGCAATCACTTATGGCAAAAAGTGCAACGACTAAAATTCAGCAATCACTTATGGCAAAAAGTGCAACGACTAAAATTCAGCAATCACTTATGGCAAAAAGTGCAACGACTAAAATTCAGCAATCACTTATGGCAAAAAGTGCAACGACTAAAATTCAGCAATCACTTATGGCAAAAAGTGCAACGACTAAAATTCAGCAATCACTTATGGCAAAAAGTGCAACGACTAAAATTCAGCAATCACTTATGGCAAAAAGTGCAACGACTAAAATTCAGCAATCACTTATGGCAAAAAGTGCAACGACTAAAATTCAGCAATCACTTATGGCAAAAAGTGCAACGACTAAAATTCAGCAATCACTTATGGCAAAAAGTGCAACGACTAAAATTCAGCAATCACTTATGGCAAAAAGTGCAACGACTAAAATTCAGCAATCACTTATGGCAAAAAGTGCAACGACTAAAATTCAGCAATCACTTATGGCAAAAAGTGCAACGACTAAAATTCAGCAATCACTTATGGCAAAAAGTGCAACGACTAAAATTCAGCAATCACTTATGGCAAAAAGTGCAACGACTAAAATTCAGCAATCACTTATGGCAAAAAGTGCAACGACTAAAATTCAGCAATCACTTATGGCAAAAAGTGCAACGACTAAAATTCAGCAATCACTTATGGCAAAAAGTGCAACGACTAAAATTCAGCTATCACTTATGGCAAAAAGTGCACCGACTATATTACTGTTAAACAAGTGAAAGTTCTAGAAAATTTAAGTGCGTCGTTCCCGAAATCAATTTGAGAGATTTCCATTCGAATTGATTTCAAATTTGTCCCACTGAGCAAGTAACAACGACGCATTGATTCAATCGCTTAACAAATCCTTTTGTCTACGTTAGTGTCCCACACACTGAGCCTACGACATCAACCTAACACAGTAGCAGACTGTCGGCAAGAGCTTCCCACACGCTAAACTGACATTCTTGGCAAAAGCGTTCTCACACGCTAAGCATACTACATTAAAATAAAAATAATAGCATACTGTCGGCAAGAGCATTCCCACACGCTAAACCGATATTATTGGCAAGAGCGTTCCTACACGCTACGCAAATTTTGACAGCAAAGACCGTCAGCTCGAAATACCGCTTCCCACAGCAAACCAAGCAATAAACAATTAACATGGAAACAGAATCCGAGTTGAACACCGCCCGTGGCAACATTACCGGCCATGTAATGCGCATACGGAGGTTCGTTTTGAACTTTGAACAGCAATCAAGCCAAAATCCATTTCTTCTTCAAGAACGTCTCATAAAATTAGACGAATGTTGGCATGAATTTGACAAAATTCAGTTGAAGTTGGATCAGATTGAAGCAATTGACGATGAAGAACAAGAACAGAAAAAGGATGAATTTGAGGAAATATTCTACGGTGTTAAATTTAGTCTTACATCAAAATTGCAAGAAATAGGGGCGTTGCCGGATGCAAAACCGCATCACAGTAACCAAGTTCAGATCCCGCAATTAATTCTAGGCCACAATCCTGTTAAATTTCCAGCCCTCGCTATTCCATGTTTTTCTGGAGATTTCCTAGAATGGCTAAAATTCAAGGATACATTTGTTACCTTGATTCACAATAACGCGGCTCTGTCGAGCGTACAAAAAATGTTTTACTAAAAAGTTCTGTTCAGGCCGATGCGGCTCAGTTAATCGATGCTCTTGAAACTACTGATGAAAACTATAATATCGCATGGACAATCATTACCAACAGGTTCGAGAATAAACGCCTGATAATAGGAAAATATGTCGATAGCCTATTTAAACTGCCAACAATGATCCATAACGAATCAGCACAAACATTGAGAAAGTTAATAACTGATGTTAATCGTAGTATCACCATGTTGAAGCATTTAGGAGAGCCAACGGAAGCTTGGAGCACTCTCATAGTGTATTTGGTTTCGCATAGATTAGATGTTGTTACAAGACGGGACTTTGAGGAAACAGTACCACCTAAGCAAATGCCAACTATGGATGAGTTATCAACTTTTCTTGAAATAAGGTGCCAAGTTTTGGAAACAGTAAGTGGGTTCAAGACAGGCATTGTTAATCAAGTCTTGTCTCCCAAGAACAGATCACTTAAGGTATTTGCATCTTCAGCCCCTACTACATGTCCTATATTAACGATCATCATCCAGTCTACCGTTGCAAATTGTTCTTAGATCGTTCGCAGCCAGAACGATCAAAATTGGTTTGCGTGCATCGATTGTGTTTCAACTGCTTATCGCCTAGTCATGTTGTCCGTGAATGTGCATCGATTCCCTGTCGTAAATGCCAGCAACGTCATCCTGCATTCTGAAGAGCCAACATCCGATTTAGAATCCTTTTCAAACATCAATGATAAAGAATATTTAAAATCTCTTTTCAAGGTGGGGAGAATGAACAGTTTCCTCAAAAATATTAATTCCCAAACTTTATTTTATATCTACGTTCTACATCTAATTCGATTTTCTTGATTTTTACAAAACAAGTCATTACAATCCACACAAACAAGGACACCACTACCAAGAAGAATAGTTCAAACGAAGAAGAGGAGCTACAAAAAGATGAAATTCGACTAGTTCTAAGTTTTGCCGTTTTTTTTATGGCGCTGGCGCATGAAGTTTATCGTTAATTTGCCTATATAAGAGAGTGTAATTTTTGTCATTATTCATAATCAACTTGGACTGCGACTAGTACAGTCGAAAATAGAAACCTAAAACAACACCGAATCTTTTTATTAATTACCCAGTTTTTCAAAGTGAATCTTAGATACAGTNAAAGCCGAAATCCTTTCCAAAGACGCAATTGTTTATGGCAAGGAGTTCCAAACTCTAACGCCCTCTATTCTAAAGGAATTACTAAAGCCCTCCTTAAATACAATGCAAGCTATTCTGTATTTGTAAAACTTCTCCAAAGAGCATCCCAGCAAGCTGAACTCTAGATGAGAAACATGATCAAAACGGCTAAGATTATGAACATATCTCGGACATGCATAAAAAGAAAGACGAAGTCTATTCAAAACTCCACGACTTGGGCTTGAAAAATTAATGTCACAGTACTGAAAATGTAGCAAAATCAAGTATTTCACCAGCTGCAAACGAATATTTTGGGGTGTACAGAATCTCATTCGATTGAGAGGGTGCAGGCCGTAGTATACTTTTTTCCAGACAGCAGCAGCATTACTCTTCCAATTGAGGTGAGAATCCATATACAAACCAAGATTTTTAACAGTAGGACTATAAGGGATATCTTGGTCATCGAGTCGTGCACTTGGAACTTCTGAAATACGCTCAGCAGCAATAGCTCTACTGTGAAAGATTATTGCCTGAGTCTTTGATGCATTTAATTTTAGCCCGTTGCATTTACTCCACTCAAGTATACGCGCAAGATCCTCATTAATATTGGAGATGATTTGCAGTGCATTCTCAATTTGTACACTTAGGAAAATTTATGGAGATATCATGTACCCGTGGAACCTGTTAACAGATTGTTGGCAGTGTTGACCATGTTTCTGTAAAATAATATGTATAAATAAAGAATTGAAGTCTTATTCCACCTTTGGTTTACCCAATTTTTTATAATCTCGTCTTAGATATCTTAGATCCTTTTGTACATAATCCTCGCTCCATTTTATCATTTATGTGTACAGAAATATCCTTGACCTATGTGCATCTAAAGTAGATTCTCACTCTGTTCTACTCTTACTACAACTTTATTCTATTTTTAGTTTTTTTCTTGTAATAAAAAGAGTAAGTGAAAAGGAGCAGACAATAAAGAAAAACTTTTTATTCAAAAGATTTTATTTTCGTTGGGGCAGGTTCATCTTTTGGGTGGTTTTTGGGTGGCAATGTCAATGCAATTTAATCTTATTTTATGAAATAGATTCTTTGATCAGTTCACTATCATTAAAAACTCTTTTTCATTTCAATCGATTATGCAACCCCCTCCCCTCAATTTCAATATTTATTTATTTTTTATGCTCAGCAAATTATAATAATCTATTTTTCTCTTCTTTTTCCAGGTAAGAAATCGAGACGTTGAAAACCGTAAATCAAATTAAAAGTTTCAGCGAGGTATATTGTATTTGTATACATAATATAATTATTTGTTTTGTACAATAGAGAATTTTTTTAATTAAAAAAAGCAAAAAATGAATGTCCACAGTATTGTAGTGTTCAAGAGACCGAGCATAATGCTCGAGGAGACGTAAATTAGATTATCATTGATGGCAGTTTTGTCATCTTCTCTTTTATATATTTATTTATACAGAAAAGAGTTTTCTTACGCATGATGCTGATAATTTGAGTGGTGTAAATTGTTGCTTTTTATGTTTTTTTTCTGTTTGTCTGATGAGGCACTTTATGTAAGAGCATATGTTTGACTGGCGCAAAAATAATAGACTGTAAGAAAGTGTATTTGAAAATGCGGCTCTTTTAGCACTCTCTTTGTTTACACTGTTAAAATACTAGAAAAAACAAGACCTTGATTAAGAGAAACATAATCTTATTTGCTAGAAAAAAACATCTTGTTTGTCACAACTAACTAAGAAGTGAATTGTTAGATTTTCTAGTTAGGAACAAAAATTTTCTCGGTTGAAAACAATTTTTTTTTTCAATTTTTAAATGTTTTTGAAATAGATCAATTTAAAAAACATTTAAAAATAGAATCCATTTAAAAACATTAAAAATCCATTTAAAAACACTTCAAATTGAAATGTTTTCCATTTGAAAAAAAAGAGCTCATTTCAATTTTAAATGTTTTAAATGTTTGTTTTTTCAGTGTAGACGGTCTTCTGCACAGTTCTTATAGGGTCTATATTTATCTTCACCAGCAAAAGCGATTTGTTTGGATAAAAACAATTGCCTTTAGTTGGGCTGTGAAAAACAAGAAAAATAAGGTCTTGTTTGATACAAACATGGTGACCAAAATTTTATTTGGTACAAACGTGTCTGAAAAAAACATGGCCAGTCCAAACAAGTAGTACAACAGAGACAAAGAAGCTACCTTATTATTAGTCACAGACAACATTTTGATGAATATTTTACCCAAACAAGCACTGTGAAAAAACATGTTCATTCATTGGCTAGTTTGAGAATGACAAGATGTTGTTTGACTTTGGTTAGGAAAAACAAGCCAAACAAAATCTTGTTTGATACAAACAATGTACAAACAAGATATTGTTTACTACAAACAAGTATCCTTGTTTGAGAGAAACAAATATGAAAAAAAACAGGTCCGTCCAACGTCATCTTGTTTTATTCGAACAAGTTACCTTGTTTGTCACAATCAAGAATTTGATTGTTTGGTATATTATTTAAACCATTTATCTTGCGTGATGCTGCAAAATGCTATTTTGATAAAGTAACAAAATAAATAAAACAATATTTTAAGTCCCATACAGCAAGCTACCAACATTTTTGCCCAAACCCAACTACACTGAAAAAAAAACATTTCAATTTTGAAATGTCTGTCCATTTAATATTCACTTTGCATGAAAAAGACTAGAATTGTGAAAGTGGGAATCATTTAAAAAAACATTTAAATCCATTCAAACACACTTGAAAACATTTGAAAAACACTTAGACCCAATTTAAAGTCCATTTAAAACCCATTTAGAATCCATTTTTACATAAGCAAAAAAAAAAAATTAAATGGGTTATCATTTGAAATGTTTCTTTCTTTCAGTGTACTGACAAAACAACATTTCAAATTGAAATGTTTTTCAAATGGATCCATTTAATTTTTTTTAATGGAAAACACTTCAAATTGATTTTTTTTTAAATGGATCCATTTAAAAAACACCTAAACACTTAGACATTTAAAAAACATTTTAAAAGCATTTCAAATTAAAAATTTTTCCATTTGAAAAAGAATTTAACATCAAAAATCTTAAAAATCTTAAAGAGAAACAAGATCTTGCTTTGACCACCGAAAGAAAGTCTTATAAGATCTTATTTGTAGCAAATAAGCCAAACAAGATCTTATTTACAGAGATAGCTGGATACAAGAAATATCTTGTTTGGAAGAAAATATCCCAACAGACCACTGTTTGAAAATTGACATCTGCACCCGATTCTGAAGATTTAAAATGCTAATTGACTGCCCAACACTAGTCAACAATTTTTTCCATCAAACTGCTCTTGTTTGTGCTATTTTAGTTTACAATTACCTCGCCTGGATATCTATTTCATAGTTAGTCTTCAATGTTACTAAAAAGCAGCTACAAGGGGCTAATCATATGAAAAAATATCTACATTGATCAAAGATTGAGGCTTTATGGTCTATTTAAGAGTTTTAGTATTTCATAAGATTTTCGAGATTTTCTGGAATTTTGGGAATTTTTTCAAGATTTTGTGAACTTTTTAAGTTTTTTTGAGGCTATTGAATTTTTTTAGATTCTGTTTTACTTTTTGACGACCGGGTGCTTGAGTGGTTAGC
>JXPH01004790.1:192-12908 GCA_001014845.1 Mochlonyx cinctipes | reverse complement strand
GAAAAGTTATACGAACCTTTCCTAACCCCGGGTGGGGTGCTGGTGCTATTTGGTTTCGGTAGGCTTAATACGAACTTAGCATTTACTACTGAAATCTTCTTAGCTAAATGTATTAATTGCGATTTAACTGAAATTCAGGTACTTTTAACTGAATTCGATTTTAAAATGACAGAATTTAAGATAATTCAAAACTGCATCATTCAGCTGAGCAGATTTCAGTTTCGTTTAATTTAAGTTCAGTCGTTCAATTTTAATGTGTACATCAGACGTGAGGGCTGCTGGATGTCTTACGTCGTCTCCTTACAAAAAAATTGACTTGATCGACAAAACTCTCGTCTTCCTCTACACTCTACAGTAGGGTGGTCAAAAAAGACTTTTTTTTGAATAAGTGCTTTTTTTGAAAAATCCAGAAAGTAAAAATCCACAGTGAAAAAGCTCACTGTGGGTTTTTACTTTCGCTAAGAAAATTGTAGGGACTTCAGAAGTGAACAAGATTTCAGGACAAATATAGTTTTTCTGGAGTTTTATTTAGTATTCAATTTCACAGAGTCGTCGGTATCCCACACTAAAATAAGGACCAGGCTAATGCTCATACAGAAAAGTATGCTTTGACAGATTAAACTCCAAGTTAGTAGAAATACTGGAAACAGACACCGGCACCGCTCCTAGGACTAGTAGGCCGCTTGGGTTGCAAATTATTGAGCAAAAAGTGGCAGTTTTATTTCAAAATATGGTAGATATGATCGAAATCTACAGACGGCGTCATACATTCGATCCTTGATTCTGAACAAAAAGCTGGTCAAATTTTGAGTAAGCCATCGTGTATGGGTGTGATTTATGCAACCGCTCATTTTCACGGCTTGCACAAAATTTAACCAACTTCTTGTTCAGAAACAAAGGCCGAATGTATGACGTCCTTTGTAGTTTTCAATCATATCTATTATATTTTGAAGCCAAACTGTTTTTTTGCTCAATATGATAGTGCTTTGCCACCGAAGCNATTTTCACGGCTTGCACAAAATTTAACCAACTTCTTGTTCAGAAACAAAGGCCGAATGTATGACGTCCTTTGTAGTTTTCAATCATATCTATTATATTTTGAAGCCAAACTGTTTTTTTGCTCAATATGATAGTGCTTTGCCACCGAAGCCACACACAAAATCCAACGAACCCTTTTTTGGTTCAAAGTAGCCAAAATTACGATAAAGTCTACCTACTTTATGTAGGGTTCTGCGGAACACTTTTTTGGAGTTCGATGAACTCTAAAAAAGATCAAATGAACTTTTTTTTGGCTAAATTGAACCCTAATTTAGTCTAATGAACTCAAATCGGCGATTCAAGCGCTGAACTTTTTTAAGGGTTCGTCAAACACTTTTTTAGAGCTCCTCAGATTTGCTGTGTATACAATCGGTGGCGCCGGAATCTGACTGCAAAGACGATAAATAGTGGATACTTCTTCCAGCTTAGTTAGCAGCAGTACTGTTAAAGAGTTCAAGCTCCAATCGCCCACTTTCCATCTTTTTCTACAGTACATATATGGCATGGCAAAACGTGCTCTCTTTTATTATATGTAATGTACTTTTATTCTGTTTCCAGCAAAATAAATAATTTCATCATATTCCGTTATATGATACCGATTGACCACTGATTGCTGATTGCTTTATAAATTTCAACATATTGTTAATACCTTTCAATATCTTCAAATTATTTATAAAGCATAAATTTCATTCTTATAAATCGTTGTTGCACGAAACACATGATTTATTATCTAAGATATTACCGAGATTATTGCCGGATTACTCTCAAAATTTTATATGATACCATTACTCCTAAGTATATTGTATATTTTCTCAGTTATACATATTATTACAGTGCATAAGGTCATGGCACATGGGGGTTTCCTAAAATGTTCAAAATCCGTTCTAATTATGCCAGCCATAACTCAACCATAACAATTTTAAGCCATTGATCAAGAAAAGCGGATAGTAAGTAAAGACTTTAGATGGGGTGCCCATAATTTTAAAAAGTGGGGGCCCCACACCAAAGTATTTACATATTTACCGATTTGCTTGATCATTGATCATTGGCATAAATTTTTTGAGCGATATTTATTTTGTGGAGCTGCACTTTTATAAAGTTTCGAAGGAAATAAAAAAAAAGTTTGGGAAACAAGATTGCCCGTATTCAACACTGGTTTTACAGGCAGTTAATTTTCAGAGTTATTTTTTTTATTTTTTCGCTGACTGCTGGGATCAAACAACTGTTTTTCGACCGATGCAAGCAAATACGCTATCCAATAGAAATACACGGTTGAAAGGTCGTGGAATAGAAGGATGTTCGTCCGACTTATAAATTGCTCGAAATTATTATTTCGTAAAAAAAGTACGAATGTGAGGGCGAATGATTCATAGTTCATCCCCTAAATTATGATTCATAGTTCATCCCCTAAATTAGAGGATCGTGGATTCAGTGGAGGCCAAATTTTCATTGTATAATTTTTGGAGAGGGTAAATAGTTTTGATTCTATGGACCAAAAATCCATGGATATAAAGGATGAAATACTTAATTTTTTCAGGATGTGTGTCCGAGCTTTTTTAAGAAAACGTCTGGATGAGTTCGAAGTTTGGATGTTTTTTTGTGTGCACACTTTGTTGATTTTGCTTAATTAGCACGGATTTTGGGCTTTATAGGAAACCTATCTATATGCAGGGGCCTAACGAAACGTTGAATTTAGATTATTTATATAACAAATAGGTCACTACAGCTACCAGAGCTTCTTCGTTTCACGCGTAGACTTCTTTTAAATTTCAGAAATGAAGTTAACAATAATTTGGTCCTGTTTGTAAATTTATTCCCAGACTTATCATCAGCATAATTTAACTTTCTGGTATTCGGATTCTTCTGAGTTTGGTGCTGGTAAATATCTTCTTTTATTTGGCTATCATAAGAAAAACGTTTAAGAAAATTTATTGAATTATTATTGTTCGATGCGCACGCTGAGCCACTAGCTGTCTCGTACCTCTTTCGTGTAAGCAAATTTGTTTCATTATCAGTTGATCGCTCATCATCACTTTCTGTATCATCATCCTCAAAATCAACTGATTTCTTTTTTGGTTTTTTATCACTAATTTGCTCATCTTCATCATCTGAACCATACTTTCCTATACTACTTTTTCTCACAATCCTTCTTATTCTAATGTTTGAGGCTTCTCTGCCCAATGGTTCTTTCATTGACATTGTGGTTTTTCGTGCTCTCATTGAGCTAGAAGTTGGCTGTTGAACTACACTTCCACAAATACTGTTCCTCTGTTGATGTGTCAACTTATGACGTCGCTGTGGATTCAATTTGACCTGTGCAACAATTCCTACTAACAATTCATCAACATTATAATCCATTCCACTTGAGGTTTCAATAAATTTTGTTCCAATTTCTTTTGCCAAACGCCTCGCCGCTGTGGTTGGAACTTCTCGATGCCTCTCCAAATCGGTTTTGTTGCCAACCAAAATGCAACCTCTTGTCAACATCATTTCGCTGTCCTTTAAGTAGTTCAATATCTTCTCGGCTTGTTTGAAAGACTTACGATCAACAACTGAATAGACGACAACAAAAATGTCAATGTGGTAAGTTGAACAAAACGCTTCTTCTGACATTTCACAGGATGGATGATCGATAATCTCCAAATCCGTCTCCTGTCCATCTAATAGAACTGAAACTGTTTTTTGTCCGTAATCATCATCTGCAATAAAAAAATAGTAGAATTAATTTGGAATTAAATATATGATGTCAAAAACACACCTAAACTCAAATCATATGCGCAAATGTATTCCGAAGTTGTAAACTGATAAGTTAAGGCCGTCTTTCCTACACCGGAACCTCCCAACATAGCAACTTTAAAGGCAGGCGTTTTACCGGCAGGTTTATTCTCTAATACATTTTTACTACTTCCGCCCTCACCCATTGACATTTTAACACTGTTCGTTTGTGACCCCGTGCTATTATTACGTTCCCGCTCATCCTTTGATGATCCTGCTGACGTGACCGAGTTTATAGATCGTGACCTTCGACTTCTGAAAATTAATTGAACAAATAATTTATAATGGTTTAAAATTGATAGTAAAACCTCAATGAATCGCCCAAATTGCAAATTCCATGCGAAGTGATGCTAAAACTTCGCAGTCTATAATACTCTATGTCCATGTCGGCACAATGTATTGCCGATCTTCTAGTATCGGCGAGGCGGGGCTGTAAAAAAGTTTTAATCAAACATATTTTTATATTAAAACATAACAGTTATGATGATGATTTCGTTTATGTTTTACATTTACAGGAAAATGTATTAATACAGACACCTGCTGATGCTTTAATAGATATTTTTAACACTCTCCCGGTGTATTGTTAAGCTTTATTGCATGAACTTTGGTTTAATCCGTTTTTATAATGCTGTATAATAGGGGTATAAAACGGTATAAAAGTAATTTTAGATAACTTAAATGGTTTGTACTCTATAAGATCGAACTTCTAAAGCGAATTCGATCAAGAAGAGAGCGGTCCCTATCGTATCATTAAAGGTAGAGATGAAAACTCTGTAAAATGAAGAAGAACGATTAGTTGAAATTAAGAGTTAAATTAAAATGCATGTTTGAGATATGTTTAGAATCTTAGGCATTTTGATCACGTTTCTCGTCTAGAGTCTAGCTTGAAGGGTTGCTCTGTGGAGAAGTTTTACAAAAATATAGAATAGCTTGCAGTGTATGTAAAGTGCTGCACGGTATGTCTCCGATTTACTTGAGTGACTTATTTGTCCAGGGGTCTTTTTCGAGAACCGTACCCTATCAAAAATCCAGACTTTGCAAAGTCTGTTTTATGGTCTGTTCAAAGTCTGAATTCAAACTATGCGTATACTGAAACAGACTATGGTTAGACTTTACAATGGCCAGTTTCGTTAACCTAACCATAGTCTGTCCAAAGTCTGTCAAAGTCTGAATTTAAAATTTTGCTGTTTAGTCCATCCAAAGTTTAGTCATTCAAAATCTTAATTTACTAGGTCTGCAAAATTTGGGAAATTGCAAGTAAATAAGAACAAAGTTAATTTATTGGAATGCTGTAACATATAAAGTATATTTATTTATTGATATTATAATATACTTTATATTAGAGTCGATATCACAAACGACGGACGACCGCTGATGAGTTCTCCTACGTGCACACTGGGCACTGCCATATTTTTGAGATGCTCGTGCCACTGCTGTAGAAGAGGAGCTGTTGCGCTGCAAAACGGCACCGGTACTGTGTCTCTTTGGTATCTCATGCCGTAGGGATGGACTTCGTGGTATTTTCATTGGATGTGCTCGTGCTGGATTCATGGCGTTCTGAGTCACTAACTACAGTTGATGAAGATAATGAGACCGACGTTTTTAGCCACTTTTAACTGTTCTCGATCTGAAAGACTTCACTTATAACTTTGTTCATTCTGATTAGAAACGACAAAAAAGGTTTGGGGTAAACTGCCTTAAATTTGATAAAAATGCATAGGGTGAACGTCAAAAAAAGGCTGCATCCACATTTAAATATCTGCAATAATGTGAAAAGAGTTAAAATTTAATCCCAATAAACATTTCATTTAGAGATTTTTTCTTACTATCAAATTTTGAAGAATCACAATTGTCAAAATATCGCAATTTTCAAGGCAGGATAGAATATTGTCAACTATAAAGAAAATTATATTAAATAAAAGAGTTATTCGGNTTTTCTAGAGAAAAACTTATAAAATGTAATAAGTGGCTAATAGAAAAAAAAAACTTGTTGTTCAAGCTAATAGGAAAACAGAACTGACGAGAAATAGAAATAATTCGTCAAAAGAAAATCCTAAATAAACATATGGCTCCATAGCATAATGTCCTAGTTTTGTTATTGTATTTTTAAAGATAAAGGCGGTGCAAATATTTTATTTGAATGAAAAGTAATTGAACATAATAATAATAATAATAATAATAACATCCAGAACGATGGGTTGCATTTCGTGTATCGGGTTGGGAGTTTGGAATCGAAGTTGAAACTGGATTTGTTTTAGAAAATATTTCAATTTCGGTTGCAAAAAACGAGGATAATGCAGGCAGAATAAAATAGAATAAAATGAAATAAAAACATATAAAATATATTTGTTATTTTTACCAATTTAGCATTTATTAATTTTTATGGTGGATATGAAGAAAATGCTGGTGCGGAACGGCGGAGGATAATGGTAAAGAGCAGAGAATCGAAGTCTCCTCTTTCAGGTTTCTTTCTTTCTCTCTAGATATATAGATAGAAATGAAAAGCTTTTGTATTCAGTAAAATTTAAAAAATGTTGGTCTTTGGAAAGAGTTGCACCAAATGCTCTAAAACAGTAAAAAACAAAAAAAATCTGTGTGTCTACATTCTCAACCAATTTGGCTAAAATTGTATGAGCCGTTTCAGAAAAACTGGTTTTTCCCAATAATTAAAGAAATAAAAGTCCGATTTGAATCAATAAGTACTTACTCAGAATATGCGTATTTTGAATATCTATAAAACGTTTTAGAAACCTGAAGCCATATAATGGTCTTTGAATGTTACTATCTACATCATCATCAACNGAATCCATAACCTTTTCACTATTGAATGATAGTGATGAAAATTGGATGAAAAGCTAAAATGAAACATAAGACAAGAAATAGAAGGAGAGAAAAACAAGAATATTTTATAAAATATATTTCTAAGTTCAGAAGAATAAATAGACTATGTTCAGACATTGAAAGATCTATTTATAATGTCAGTCTATTCAAAGTCTGATCAAAACCTGCCAAAGTCTTTATTCAGACTATGCAAAGTCTATTAAGATCTAAGCATTGGCTTTCAAAGTCTACCGAAAGACCGGATTTCCGATAGGGTAAATCTTTTAACTGATTTTGGATGGAAGGCTATGGTAATTGTTTCAGATTGGAGGGTGTTAGAGTTTGGATTTCTTTGCCAGTAGCATCCACGACATTGGAAAGGATTTCGGCTTTTAAAGTTGCAGCACTAGAATTTTTCAAAAGAAGCTAGTCATCAGTGTCAACGTCAAGGCATAACTTTTGTGATGGTATTCTGAATGGTTAAATAGTTTTAATTGTTGTCTTGTATGGGTGGTTAGCACGTTAGCCTCACATCCACCAGGTTCCGGGTTCGATTCCCGTAGATGCTACTGTGTTTGATTGAATTAGAATATTGATTTTCAGNATGCATACACCAACTACCATCTACAATTATATAACCTATGATTGTGGTGGTATATGTGTGTATGTCAGGTTAGTCAGTTTCCTTGCATTAAAAACTGAACATGACTTGATGGGTTCAATGAGCTGGTAACTCATTAGCATAACCATTAAAGTTGTGGTGGTTCGGAATCCACTATAAGCTGTAGGTCCACTAATACCTAAAACGTTCTCTGAAATATGAGGACTCGCCTGGTCCCAATAGGGTACCTATAGGCCTTATATTATTATTATTATTTATCTTGTATGTCTTTATAAGCATGTTCAATGTGGAACTGTCCACATTGTCAATGAAAATCATTATACTTATTTGTATTAGAAATAAACTAAATCTAAAACTAATTCCAGGAGAGCGTTATTTGATTTGGCTTTATTTCATTATTTCAACCTCAAATCTATCATTTCAATATATTTTCCTATGCCAATTGACCATTTTTGGATATTATTAATCATAATTTTGTTTTCGGTGGGAGTAAAATTGAAAATAAATAAAGCTTCCATTTTTTCGGTTCGAGCATACCTATAAACTTCTGATAAAGTGTGATGTACTAATCTCTAAAAAACTGACTCACCAGTAGTTCGGTTTTTGGATCCTAAAAAATTTTGTTTGAAATAAGCGTAGGTGGCATAAATTTGCTTTTTATTTTCATAATATTTGAGAAAAATAAAAAATAGACATTTCAAAATATTTGTCGGATAATGAGCCAGAACAATGTAAATTAAATATTTTGATAACCACGATTTGAAATTTTCATCAATGGGTCATTGTTAAAATTGGGAACAGATACATGAAACTAATACTAATGCAATCGTTAAGTAATCATACATATACATATATCCAACTTGCAAGGCTGAAAATGTCCAAATTTAACCAACTCGTCTGGTACTAGCTTTTATAAGAGCTCGGCCAGTTAACAATATTGATGGAATCGTTCCGTCATTACCTTTTTTAATACCGTTAAATTCACTAGTTTTAGCTTTTCTTTCTTACTCCTATCATATATAGAGATAAAAAGGAAAAGCGTATGTATTCAGTAAAATTTGAAAAATAAATCTGTTTCCTCGGAAGAGTTGCTCCAAATGGTCTGAAACGTGAAAAAAAACTTTTAAAAATGTCTGTGTCCTCGATAACTTGCATAATTCTTAGCCGATTTGGCTGAAATTTTGTGTGGGGTTTTTTTTGTTCCTGTATCAGCCCGAGGTGACTTTACGCTCCCCCCAGTATCGCCTGAGTAAGTTGGAACCTTCGAAATTTTTTATCTTCAAAAATGGTCTGATGAGCTTATTCTCAGTAGATAGAAACAAACAATAATCAAATCATACTTGTAAACTACATAAAATATAAAACTCTTCAAACTAGAAAAATAAAAGTCTAGAATATTGTATTGAATCTGTATTTTTTCTTCAAAAATACATAAATACATTTATTAAATTGTTTTTGAGGATTCTGGCCTTCCTACACTGCATGCTGTAAGAACTTTGATTGTAGTCCAAGCATCAAAACCTGCCCACAAGATAGATCTTAAACTTATGAGAATTCTCAATAAAAAGTGTGTCATGATGTACTTTTTGTATCAAAAACAACATATTGATAAACAAGCTAAATACATTTTTTTCTATAAATTATAAACACCGATCTTTTTTATCATACGGTATGCTTTGTACAAGCTGCAGTATGTCTTGAGCTTCAAACTAGGAATTTCATGTTATCAAAGAAATAATGTTTTGTTGAAACCAAACAAGGAGGTAACAACAAGATTGAAAATTTTGTTCAGACTTATAGTTTTGTTATATATGATGTGATGCGAAGTTTAAGTGCAAATAGCAAAGTTTAGCATATGTTTGCTGATGCAAAAAAGCTTTGTACCAGTACATGTAGATATAATGAGAATTTTCCTCCTGGCGCTCTTACAGTGAACAACCCAAGAAGTTTTGCATATTTTAATTCAATGCCATTATTATCATGTGAACTGAATCAAAAACCGGGGTTTTCAGCTGCCTGGAATTTAAAACTAAATTGAGGATTTTACAGAGAACATCAATTTCGTCGTTTTTTCACCGAAATTATTGTTTTTCTTCAAAGTTTATTTTACAGAACATTTTTAAAATTTTTGAGGTTTTTCACAGTCTCTGTAAAATTGGGTATGGATTCCTGATCTCTTCGGTGATTTCACGTGAAACCTTATGATAGTGTATGTACAATCTGGTATCGAATACAGTATATATTAGGCTAGTTCTTATTTTAGCTATTTTGGAAATTTTGATGGCCCCAAAAATTCTTTTTTGAGTCTGGAAAAAACAAACTTCTATTCTTTCTATGCCATCTTTTTTCCTATGCCTCTGCTCCTAACATCATTCTGGCTAATTAGGGGTACCAGTGCCATTATGGGGGACGTACTGATTATTGAGGACATCACTCTGTTGTATTCTTAAAATCCATCGTTTTTGGTATAAAAATGTCAACTTTGTATTACTCACAGAAGCTTTTGACCAATTGGGCTAAAAATTGGTAGGCATAAATTGGATACCTACACTGAAAAAAAGAAATTTAAAAAAAAATTAAATTTAAACGAATTCCCATTTAAACCATTTTTTTTTTCAAATGGAAAATATTTCAAATTGAAATTTTTTAAAAATGTTTTTACAATGTTTTTTAAAGGGATTTTATTATTAAGTGTTTTTTTAAATGGATCCATTTAAAAAATATTTAAATATTAAATGTTTTTAAATGGATCCATTTAAAAACACTTAAAAACACTTAATAATGAAATTCATTTAGAATACATTTAAAAATATTTCAATTTGAAATTTTTCCAATTGAAAAAAAATTAAATGGGTTAAATGGGAATTCGATTGAATTTCAAATGTTTTTTAAATGTCTTTTTTTCCAGTATACCTATTAATAATCTAAAAGTTCAAAAGATTTTGTTAATAATTAGTACGATAATATAACAAACTTTTGTATCGGAGCTCACAGAAGATTTTTCCAATTGGGCTACAAATTGGTAGGCATAAAATGGGTACCAAATAATAATCTTGGCAAAAATTTCTACAGATCTTATTCATAAATGTATGATTCATATCGTTTTAACGATAAAATTATAAACTTTTATATGGGAGTCTTTGTCCGATTGGGCTAAAATTGATAGGCATAAAATTTGAATGAACTAATATCTTGGCCAAAATTCCGTAAGATTTTATTAAAAAAATGTGCGCATCGTTTCCATCGATTAAAAAATCAAATCAAAGCCTTAATTCTATAGGCTCAAAACGGAATANCCTACATGCAAAATTTCAGCTTGATTGGACAAACCGTGTAGAAGTTTTCCTCGGACATAGAATAAAATGGCGAACTTTTGTATGGGAGCCTAGAGAAGCCTTTATTTGATTAGATTAGGCTGAAAAAGGGAGGTTAGGGAATTACTATCGAAATACACCAAATGACTCCTAGAAGTCCAAAACGTGTAGAAAAGTTATTAAGGTGATTTTAAATTTTGGACCAAACGCATGACTTTCACTTTTTAGAACTTAAAGTTTGCAGACCAATCGGTGAAGGTTTAAGATTTCAGGGTTTATTTGAATATTTTGTTAAAAATACAAATATTTTGTATAAAATTAAGTTAGCGCTCCACTTCAGTTTGTAGTAGGGAGGGGTCCAATTTATTAAAATGTTATGGGGTGTATGACCCTTCAGTAAACCGGTCATTAGTTATCGATTGTAAAAATTAACACGAAGTGACTATGTTCGTAGTTTTACTACTTGAGCTCTATTCAACATGATTTAATTAGTAGGGTGTCATTGGAAAGCTCTTTTATAGAACTTTCTATAGAGTATGACATCTGTAGAATTTCAGGTTAACGAGAACAATATTATTTTCTATAAATTTTTCAAAGAACCCCCGAAAGCATCTAAAAACCGGTCCCCGGAGCTTGTGACCCCTTAAACCTTCTCCTACAATTAGTCTCAAAATTTTTGACAATTTTAAATAAACTTTTTGGGAGGTACCTCATCACCAAACTTTCCAAAATAAGGACCAGGCTAGTATCCATCTACGTCCATGCATGCAATACGAATTTATACATGAATTTCATTATCAGCAACATAAATTGTGAGACAGTTTTCGGTACTAATTACGGATTATTTTTTGCACAAGCAAAACTTGGATTGTAATTTTAATTTTTCGCAAATTGTAGACGAAAGTAAATGAAGGCTTTCACTTCTTCTAGTCTATCATGAAATATGAAGATGATTGAAATAGAATTCAATTAAGTGAGATGAATAGAATAAATTACGAACCTTTCTGTTTTCGGCGGGCATGCTTGCAGTCCTCATTCTTTGTCTGGTCTCTTTGTTACTAGTTGATCCATTATTATCATCAGTCTGTTTGTTGTTGGCATTAAATCCAGATGTTGATGGTGATGGTGATATGATATTCATATTGTCTGTTTTTGTGCTCAAGTTCATATTCTGTTTTGTTGGGAGGGGCGATTTCAAGCCACCACCACTGTAGATGCTTGTGCCTGCAGTTGATTCCACCAGAGTTGACATTGTGGAGGTGGAGGAAGTTAAGTTGCTATTGGTGTTCAGTTGAAATTTATCACGAGGCTCAAATCTAAAATAAAATAAAAAGATCCATTACAATACTCTAGACTTTAACTTTTCTAGTTTGAAGAGATGTATAATATCGGGTGTAATTTACAGGTACAACTTGATTATTGTTTTGTTTCCATCTTCTAATTTTCATTACCATCATCAACATTTGTATGAGAGCCCATAGGCTTGGTTCAAAATTGGTAGGTGACAATAATTACTGTCAATGACCAAAATTTCAGCCATTTTGTTTGATTACGTCAGAATTTCTTTCTAATTTTTCATTAAAATCACAAACATTTGTATGGAAACCTATAGTAAGCTTCGGTCGATTAACACCAGAAACAATAGGGTTCTTAACATGAATATTTGAGAATATTGCTGAAATTTTCAACACAATAACTGCAACCGCTGTCGTTGGAGAAAAAATGTGCATAATCTACAATCCAATCTACAATCCAATCTTTAATCTATACCCAATGGATCGCAAATGATTCCTAGAGGTCCAAAACTTTTTTTTGACTTATTACTATAAAGTATATACTTTTTTTTTTAAAGGAAAATTTAAAGTAAAAACGCAGGAAACCACAAAGTGGATTNTATTTATTGTATATTTTGCTGAGATTGAAATTTTTCATTCTCAGAAAAATAAATAAAATTCTGTCACGAAAAATAATTTAAAATTTATTATACATTGTATTTTAAATGAAAATTAATTATTGAATTTTTCATTAGCAGAGAAAAAATTAGTTTTATTCCGAATCTTATTTGACTTCAGTACAGAAGGCTTCAAATGGTTTGGTTTTGATTGTAGGGTCTCATGATAATGTTGAAAAACAGTTTCTTACCTGAG
>JXPH01004787.1:1467-16062 GCA_001014845.1 Mochlonyx cinctipes | reverse complement strand
AGATGACAAATCGACAATGTCGACTAGACATGTCGAGTGAGTCTACATTTTTCTATCTGGGTAGGCATCATTACCAATACAAATAAAGGAATTTTCTTACCAGCATACTGGTGTCATCAGTGAATTTGACGAACAACACCTGTCAAACCAACAGTGGATCATGGATGCACACCCGTCGAACTGACGGGTGAGTCAGTTCACTAGTGGTGCACTGACATTAGACAAATGAATACTAAGATATTCAAAAGCGTAGGTGTGGTGCATTGGACGACCAATGTCGATGTGATAGTCGTGGTTCATTTCAAATGTGAATGTTGTTGTTTTCAAAAGCAGAAACTGGTATAATGTTGTAGTTTTTGAGGTGTTTAGTTTGTGTCTTGGTTTACATGTAATCCCTATTGAAGATACGTGCCACCTTCTGCTATTTCAATGGCTTATTTTGGTTGTTGTGGCTATTTTTGTTAAAATGTTGGTATGCCTTCACAAATCACTTGAGATAAACAACGTCCGATACTACGAAAAACACTGTTTCTGGACATCTTAGTATTCATTAGCACTGACGACACCCGGTAGTTGACTTCACTCGTCAATGTTACGGGTGTCGTCAGGGCATCATTAGAGCACTGACCATTGATTTAATTTTTATCTTACATTTTTTTAATTTGGCTTGACACCGATAAAAAAAAAGTGAAATAAAAAGTTTAAAAAAATTTGGGTCGTTTCTAGAGCTCAAAAACCTAAGAATTTTAAGTTTTTCCCAAATTTCTCAAAAATTTACAGTTCTGGAGCTCTAGACACGACACCAAGAACACTAGAAACAGCTGATATTATCCTAAAATTAGCATAAGTATTGCTTTTGAGCACTTACCATATGGTTATGTTCCGAATAATAGAACTCAAGAATTTTGAAAGCTCCTGGTACCTCAGATCCCATTGTCCGAGGATCAAATTTTTTGAAGCAACTTTCTTGGATAGTTACCAAAAGCTTATATGCCAAATTTGAGCGCATTCCGTCACTATAACTCAAGAATTCTGATAGTTCCTGTTACACAGGAGCTCTCTGATCCCGCTATCCCAGGGTCAATATTTTTCAGGAACTGTTCTTGCTTACTTACCACAAGATTGTATTCCAAATTTGGGCTCATTCCGATCATTAGAACTCAGGATTTATGGAAAATTCTAGTGAGTTTGTATAGAAGCGCCGTCCTTAAAAACAAAATCCGCGAAGTCCTTTTTGGGTTCAAAGTAGCCAAAATTTCGGTAAGGTCTACCTACTTTATTTAGAGTTCAGTTGAACACATTTTTAGAGTTCTTTGAACCCAAAAAAAAATTAAATGAACCACTATTGAATAATTTGTACTCTAAATTAATGTTCAACGAGCTCAAGGGAACTCTTTTAGGGTTCAACGAACCCTTTTTTAGAGCTCCCCAGATTTTCAGTGTACTTTAGTTGAGAAAGCCTCACAAAATTTCATCCAAATTGGTAGAGAATGACTTGATTTATTGAAGGCACAAACACCCATACATACAGACAGTCACACAGACAAATTTCTTTTTTCGCTTTTTCGTGTTTCAGATTATTTTTAGTAACTTTTCCTGAGGTACCCAAATTTTTCAAATTTAGCTGAATACATAAGCGATGGCAGTGCTCGGTGGTGTTTTGGTGAAGCTTATAGGCTTTGTCATCAAAACTAATGAGTTTTCAAGAATAGAAATAGTTCTATAGAAGCGAATATTATAGAAAAGTGATACCAATCACTTTGGAAATGTGTGCACATAAATTTATCTCATTTCAACCTCCCAATGACCCCCTACGAAGAGTTTTATACGGAAGAAAGCAGTAGGAGAGAGGAGTATATTAGAAGCAAAAGAAAAACATTCATTGAGGCGCCCATAAATGTTCCTGTCAAATAACAGTAAAACTGTTAAGCATTTCATTGTTTATGTTCTCCAATAAAACAGAATAAAAATACTATATAAATCACTTTCTATTTATATCAAAAGAAACACCACATGATGGTCCGGAAATAGAATTTAGAACTCAGTTTTTGGAAACAACGTGTGTCTGCCTTTCCAACTATTTTTTTTCAATACCAGCTAAAAATATTGAAAATAAACATAGATTATGACACAAAACACAAATCCAGATCTGAATAATTTAATTACTACATCGATTAACATTGAGTTTTCTGATTATCATCTCATAAATCATTCTCTAGGAAATCGGAAAAAATGTTTACACGCTAAATTTCGATATCAATGTTTGTTGAAAATATTTTTTTTTATATTTTAATTGCCTGCGAGATTTGTAGTTTAGTTGTGTGTGAATGTTATAAATATCAGATTAAGTGGAAAATAATCTGTGGAATACATTACAGAGTATTATTTTTCAAAGGGCAAACGTACCGCGTGTATACACACCACTAACTAATCCACATTGAATCACTTTCGTTTAGCGCAACTATTTATTTAGATTTATGATTATTTTATTATAAAAACAACCTGTTAACGACATTTTGTGTTATTTATTATTTTTGGGGTTTAATTAAATAATATTCATTTCACTATTCTCGAAAACATCAATAACAATGTATAATAAAACGGTACATTTGAGAGAGGTCTTGTTTAATGACCAATTTAATACGAAGGAAAACAAAAATAGATCACTTTTATGGACCATATTTTATTCCAATTTCTTTTACTTAATCTGAGAAAAACATTCAAAAGTTCAACAACCCAGTAAACACAAATACTCGTTGTTATGTCAGGTAATTACAATGCCCTGGAAGGTCCCACGTGTTTGCGAAAATTGTTCAATTGGAACCAAAATATTCTTTTGTAGGGAAATACGAATTAGACTGAAATGCTCGTAAATTAGTATAAAAATTTGGACCGATACCCTGGGGGTCTCAATTGAGACAAAGAAAAATTTTGACGTGGAGATATCCAAAACTCCAAAAATTGGTATAAGAAGTTTTCTTTTTTCATCTTGAGAATTCCTATTGGCCTGATGAGAGCGGTAATCAACTTAAAAGAAACTGGGACAACTCAGTGGAGACCCTCCCTCAAGGATTAATGAAAAAGTTGTCTGTGGCCTGAAGAGCACAGGAACTGGTATAGAAATTTGGGACGACGAACCACAGTGCATTATACACATCGTGGCTTGGGTAATAAATCACTAATTCATTGCGTAAAAACGTACAAAACCACAAAGTGAATTTTATAGCTTTTCTTTTTAATTTNTATAATAGGAACTGGGTTTGAACTTGGACAAAGATCATATGTGCAAAATATGAAGAGGATCGTAAAAGTATTTAAAGAGTTATCCAAGAAAGTCTAGTAATTGAAACTGCCAGAAACGGATGATATTATCCAAAATTTAACATAAGAACTGTTCTTGGATACTTAACAAAAGCTTGAATTTCAAATTTGAGCTCATTCTGAGCATTAGAATTCAAGAATTCTAAAGTTCCTGGTACACAGGAGCACTCAGATCCCGATTACTCAGGGTCAAACTTTTTAAGGAACTGTTCTTATTGAATAAGCTTGTATTTCAAATTAAGGATTGGTATGTGTTTCAGAATTCTGGAAGTTTCTAGTACCAAGGAGGCCCACAGATCCAGATGTTCCAGGATCAAGCTTTTTTAAGATTTATAGTTGGATACTTGCCAAAAGCTTATATTCCGAATTTGAGCTCATTTCGATCACTAGAACTCAAGAATTCTGGAAGTTCCTAGTAGATAGGAGTCCTCAGATTCCGATGTCCTAGGGTCAAACTGTTTTTGGAACTGTTCTTGGATGCTTACCTAATGCTTATACATATTCCAAATTTGCGCTCATTCCGATCATTAGAACTCAAGATTTCTGAAAAATTCTGATGAGTTTGTATTGGGGCCCCCTAGAGTACGTGGTCCAATTTAGCCCATTAACGAACTTGTTCTTACTTTTGTTGAGAAAAAAGTTTGAAAAAGAAGAAAGAAAGAAAGTTTGAAACAAAAGTTTGACCTTGGGATATCGGAATCTGAGGGCTCCTATGTACGTTTTTAATCATATCTATCATATTTTGAAGTGAAATCACTTAAGAAGATAGTTATTTCGAACCCAAGCCACCTCAAAGTCGTAAGAGCGGCGCCGGGGTCTGGTGGAGACTCCCAATGAAAGCTGGTCAATTGAACAAAAAAAAATCGTGAGGTTTATTGGTATATTGGGCTGAGAAATGCAGATATTGGTATTTAAAAAAATTGGAATACGGTAGTCCTCTGGCAAGGCCGTACAAAGCTGTTTTGGAGCCAAGAACGGTGCCTTCCTAGGAGGTTTTTTTTAGTAATAGCACTGTTGGCGACAAAATTCTTCAGTGATTTATTGTTAAGTTACCAATACTTCTATGTTTTAAGGCAATTTTAGGACGATTCAAATAATAAAGTTAAATGTAGGACCTCTATGGACCCTTTTGCTGTTTTACTGCATTTTTATTAAATAATTTTGGGGGCTCTTTTCCACAAAATTTGGATGCATCACCCCTTTGTAAGACCCTATCTTCAGGAACCCAGAAATCAAAGAAAATTTGTCAGTTAGAGTCGAAAAAACTTTCGCAAGGAGATAGCTTTTGGCCTGAGATGTTAGATGTTAAAAAATTATAAAGATCCTGTGAGAAACCCATTTTCGATTTTTTTTTTTGCAATGTGATATCTAAATATACAGGGATTGGTATAAAAGAGTTAGGAGTACAAACTGGAGGCTCAGAACTGGTCATTTGAAGAGAATTATTATTAATTGGGCCACCTATGGGCCACTGAAACCGATAAAAATTGATTAAATTGGACCAATTTTTTGTGAGGTGTTTTTATTGCTCTGGATAATTCTAGTGGAATTGGTATTCAAAATTTTCAAACTAGCTTTTGTGAGGTAACGCCTATTGGACTGGACCTAGGTAGTTTTGAGAATTAGTTAACCATTTGAAACTTTTGAACATGTGCCATTCAATTTGTAGAACATTGACCCTATACGTTTTATAGGTAAATTTCTGTTTTCGCTTTGAAGCAGCTGTGACACGCCACAGCATTTTGTTCCGTCACATTCCGGAAATAAAATCAATATATTCCAGCCACGTTTATTGGAATGCGTAACATTGAAATATTTTACTCTTATGCATTTTGTACAAATATAAATCAAACTTAGCACCCGATTATTCAGAGTGAAACCCTTTCTCAGTTTAGCATAAAAATTCTTGGTCCCAAAACTTGATTGATGGAAAGTTATACCTTTTTTCCAATAAACTCTCCCTCTCGGATGAGTAAAAAACCCAACCCAAACATGAATGCGAAAATATATTTATGTTTTATCGACGGCAAAGCTTTTTATTTCGCATATTTTCAATCAATAAAGCGCCGCAAATGTTAAATATTCAAGAGGAAATTTCAAATTGAAGCATAATATTTTCTTTGATGACCTTTCTCCAAGATCCCAAGATGTAATCTTTCAATCTTATAAAATTAATATTTTTTTTTATTAAGATTAAAAATAAGATTTTTCTTAGATGCATGCCAACTCAAGCCGAGCGTGTAAGTTGAAGGAAAAAGGGGTTAAGAAAAATATATTTTAAATTGCTTCAAAAATCAGGTTCCGTGAAGGATGTTTAAAATTTCTGCCTTCCTATTCTTTTGCTTCTTTGACAATGAATGCCATATACCTTCGTGCATGAATTATTCATCTTGTTACTTCACCATAAAAATTGATGTTATTATTATTATTATTTGTGTCTATTTTTTCCTTTTTTCGTTGTTGAATATACAATGGAAAGGAATTCGATGAATTGATGAAATCCTTTGCATGATTTCATATTTTGTGTGGTGAAATTTTGCGGATTTTTTTCAAATTCAAGATTTTGATTTCCTGACATTTCAAAAATGGACGTAAATTATTTTAGTGTATAATTTTGTATGAAAAGACAATACATTGGCCTACAGCGTTCTTGAAAGTATGTAACTCAATATTAATAAACTTTTTGAAAACCTTGAATTGAGCTTTCCGACCAATTTGAAGTTTAGCCATAGCTTTTTGATTTGTTAGTGTCCAGCTTGAAAGACTGATACAAGATAGGAGTCTGAGGGCTCCTTGTGGCCCTGTGCTATTTTTTATTTGGAACTGTTCTTGGATACCATACCAAAAGATTATGTTACAAATTCGAGCTCGATCCGATTGTGTACTATAAATTAGAAATCAAGATTTCTGAAAAATTCTGATGAGTTTGTAGGGGGCGCCAGACACCCTGGCCCGATTTGGCCCAATATATAATATAAATATAATAATAAGGCCTATAGGTACCCTATTGGGACCAGGCGAGTCCTCATATTTCAGAGAACTTTCTAGGTATTAGTGGACCTACAGCTTAAAGTGGATTCCGAACCAACACAACTTTAATGGTTATGCTAATGAGTTACCAGTTCATGGAGCCCATCAAGTTGTGTTCAATATTATGTTGCAAGGAAGTTGACGAACCCCTTCGACATGCACACCATTCGAACGCCGTTTATCCCATACTTAAGTTTTTGCAGCAAGTATATTGTTGATAGTATGGCTCTAACGATACATGCCGGAAATTACCTTGTTTACCCTATTACTCATTAATAATAGCTCACACAAAGCAATCTACCTTCTCGATAACGATGAAAATACGCAAGATAATTTAAACGTCACTGGTCAGGTTTGAACCCGTACTCTTCTGTTTGATGGGTCAACAAAATTAAATTTCAAAAACATTGCTTTAAATATAGTATTTCTTCTACACCATGTCTTTGTTGAACTAAAAAATGCCATTCTCTTTGTCGTGATTTAACATGAAATCACAATTTTCCGGGACAAAAGCAATTGCCTTTTGTAATTTCTGAGGTATTTCTTTTCATATATTTCCTCTATGAAATATTTAAAATATAAAGAGACTCTGTAGCTATTTATTAACAGTCAAGTATATAACAGAAAGGCATACTTTTGCATCGCATCGTTCCAAAATCACAGCTACAAATGATCCCATTACCAGGATCTACTTTGCATCATCATTTCTCTCTCCTATACATCTATCTTATCGTTCACTCGTTCTTTCGTTGCAAAAACTCATCAGGCAAATGGATTAAAGCACACTTTCAGCCTCGTTCACCTCCTCCTGTGATCCATCAGTATGCAAAATATAAACTTTTTTTTTGTTATCCTTTGCATTCTTTAAAATAAAGCTGAACTGGTAAAAGAGCATGCATAATTCATGAGGTACCATGCGTCATTCAAAAGGCTTCTACTGTATGTACATGTACTGACTGACGTATACAAAAATTATGAATGCAAATTTCGAAATTTCTGTTTGCAGTTTTTGCGTTGTTTACAAATTCGTTTGATCTCTACTCCACAACCATTTTATGAAGAGTGCTGCTAATTTGCTGAAATACAGTTGCGACGTATGTATTATAATGATACGAGTTTAAATCTGTTTTTCCATAATAAAACACAAAACAAAACAAAAACTATCTCAAGGGGATTTTGAGGTGGATTTGGCTATTTCAGTTGTCCCATCTTATTAGAATAAATATTTTTCTGCTCCGTTTTTCATCTACCACGAAAAATGTAATCAAAACACTTTCAAATCAGGTCAGAATTATTCATATTTTTCACCGCAAAACTTTATCATCCCCATCCGATCCAACCTGTCGGTATTTTTCTCCACAAAAATACTTCTTCTTTTTCTTTTTAAACCGATACTTCTACTTTTTACGGTAAAGTCCCAGATATAAGCTTTGTTTTGTTTTGGTACTGATAAATAAATAAAAGTGGACCGCTTTTGGGTGACAAAAAAGAAATTTGGCTGACAAAACAAGAAATTTGGGTGCTAATCTAAAAATCGATCTATTATTTTTTATCATCCGTCCGTTGTTATTTTTTTCTCATCCATTTTAGTTTTCTTTTTCATTTTTATTTTTTTTGTCAGCCAATTTTGTTTTTATCAGCCAATTTTACTTTTTTGTCAGCCAATTTTATTTTTATGTCATATATTTTTAATATTTTGTCATCAATTTTTAGTTTCTGTCATCCAATTTTATTTTTTGTCAGCCAATTTTATTTTTGTGTCTGCCAATTTTACTTTTTTTCANNNCCAATTTTATTTTTTGTCATCCAATTTTGTTTTTATGTCGCTCAATTTTTTGTCAGCCAATTTTATTGTTTTTGTGAGCCAGTTTTACTTTTTTGTCAGCTAATTTTACTTTTATTCAGACAAATTTCTTTTATTTTGTCACCCAAATTTATTTTTTTGCTATCCAAATTTCTTTTTTGTCAGCTAAATTTTTTTCGTCAACCAATTTTATTTTCTTGTCAGCAAATTTTATTTTTTGTCAGCCAAATTTAATTTTTTGTCACCCAAATTTATTTTTTTGTCACCCGAATTTCTTTTTTTGTCAGCCAAATTTATTTTTTTGTCAACCAAATTTCTTTTCTTAGTCAGCTATTTTTCTTTAATCGTCACCTAAAAATGTATTGTCCAATAAATAAAAACTAGAATATACGGTATAGGGTGGAGCGATTTTAGATTTGTTTGGCAATTCAAAATCATAGGGGTCCAAAAAATTGATTACGCCGGACAAGCTCAAAGTATTGATGTCCTGGAGTGAAAGTCAATTTTTTAAAAAGAATTTACGTTTTTCAAAAATATTTTTTAATTTCTTCTAACAAGTTTAGAAAAATAAAAAAAAAAATATTTGAAAAAATAACAAATTTTGACTTACTTTCGGACATCATAACTTTGAGGGGTGTTTGAACCACATATTGGCACCAAGTACCAAGAGGCAACTTTTTAGACCTATATGTTTTCGAATTTTCAAAAAACCTAAAATCGTTTCACCCTAATGCGGATGGGAAAAAGTAAAAACGGTAAAACTGATTGCGATGCGAAATATCTAAACTATAGAGAATATTTTAAAAACACGAATAATAGTCGTAGAATTATTTTTTTTTAATTTAAAGGATTTAAAAAAAATATCAAACTTGTTAAGAGTTCCGCAAGCAGCTGTCAAATTAGTAAATCTTTTTTATTGTTTTGGGCTAGGAACATTCGGGATGTTAAGGTCTCACATGAAACGTCTCGTCAAAAAACCATCTTTTGTGATGTTTGATCCAATTACGAGGGGTGGGCATCTTAAGAAATATTGCGTAGAGGCCCAGACTATTAGGAATATTAGGAAATATCAGAAATATAAGTAAATGTTGGAAATATTGGTAAATATTGGAAATAGAAGAATGTGTAAACATTGAGAAATATCAGGAAATGTTGTGAGATATTAGAAATATTAAAAAATATCAGTAAATGTTAAAAATATTATGAAATATTAGTAATATATATTTGGAAATATTAAAAATATTAAGCAGGCAAACTCGAAGATGCCCACCCCTCGTCCAATTATGACATTAAAAAAAAAGATTTTTGTTTTTTTGAGGTTTTGAACTTTTTTGCTTCTCCAGCCTCCAATTTTTTTTTCATTAATCTATAGCTATATAGTGGAATATTTTTCGTTTACGGTGTAGGAAAATAGAAATTTAAAAAAAAAAATTGATTTTGGCGGTACGTTTTACCTGTCTATTACCAGAGGCCTCAGTATTTTAACCTTTATCAAGCAAAGGCAAGAAACAACACGTTAAAAGCAGTTGGGGACCAGAGTTGTAAATTTTAACGTTAAATTTCAATAAGTCAGATTTTTATAGAAAATAAGCCTTGAGGAGTTTTCTAGACATGACTAGCTGATTTGGACTTCCCTTACCGTTCCTAATCATTGGTTTAAAAAATACAACTGAAGTTCCCCAGCCCAGAGAGGTTCGGGCGGATCTAGCGTATTTTTTTACAGTCAGTGTACTAGTGTATTGTCAATTTGTACGTAGATAGAATTCGGGATTATTCCATTGGTCCCAACCGGTTCTCCAAGAGTCAGAAATTTAAACCATTAGATATATATCGTCCACAAGATTTTGTTACTTAGCTGCATGCCATATAGCCGAGGACCGTTCGACCAAATCCCATTTGGCCGAACAGAAAAAAGGTATTTGGAAATTTGGCTGAATCATAAAAATAATTATTTTGGACATTTGGCCGAAACAGGAACAAAATATTATCTTGCNTTTGGCCGAATCATTAAAAAAAATATTTAGGACATTTGGCCGAAATAAAATTCATAATCAATTTAAGAAAAAGCGTGTATCTGCAATAATATCTATTTAACTCTATCCCAATCACTAAACAAGTTCTTTGAAAACGGGTGGATTATTATCGGCATAAAATAACTTTCTTTAACTTATATCTCTAATAAAATATTAAGAAAGGTGCATTGTGTGCAATAATATTAATTTTATTGTATCCTAATCACTTAAAAAACTTCTTTGAAAAAATGGTGCATTATGTGGGGCTATCTAATTATCGGCAAAAACTAACTTCAACTAAAATGTACAATCAAATTAAGAAAAAAGGGTGCATTTTATGCAATAATATTAATTTTATTGTATCATAATCTCTAAAATAATTCTGTTGAAAAATTGTGCATTATGTGGGGTTTTCTAATTATCGGCAAAAATAACTTTCTTTAACTAAAATTCACAATCAATTTAATAAATAAGGGTGCATTCTANTGCAATAATATTAATTTTATTGTATCATAATCTCTAAAATAATTCTGTTGAAAAATTGTGCATTATGTGGGGTTTTCTAATTATCGGCAAAAATAACTTTCTTTAACTAAAATTCACAATCAATTTAATAAATAAGGGTGCATTCTATGCAATAATGTTAATTTTAATATATCCTTATCACTAAAATCATTCTTTAAAAACAGGGTGCATTATGGGTTTTCTAATTGTCGGCAAAAATAACTTTTTTTTATCTAAAATTCATAATCAATTTAAGAAAAAATAGTGCATTATGTGCAATAATATCAATTTTACTATGTCCTAATCGCCAAAAAAAATTAAAAAAGGGTGTATTATGTGGGGATTTTTTAATTAAAAATAACTTTTTTTAAATAAGTCACCACCTAAAAGTGAAGTGTGTAGCAACGTATAGGTACTTTACTAACAATCGAGGTTTTCCTGTATTTATATACATAAAGTGTACTCAAAATTCTGTGGTTTTCCTCCAAAACTTTTTTTAATTTTTTTCTGCAAGAAAAAAAATTATCGAAAAATTGTCAACAAAATCCGCACTTTATAAATTCAAATCTAAAGAACTCTGAAACATTTTTGTGTGAAAAAAGAAACTTTTCGTAAGTTCTTTTCTTAATCTTGTCTTTTTTATAGAAAATGAGAAAGAAAAATCAAAAAAAAAGTTTTTCTTCTTCTAAATTGACGATAAAGTTAATGATGTGTAAGAGAAATGAATAAATTTTAAATCTGAAGCTTCTATAATTAAATCTTCGTAGGATCGTAAAATGTATAATTTCTAATCTCCAAAATGGACTTTCTCTTCCACATAAATATTGTATCTCTTTTGGGATTGGGACGAGCATAGAGTGAGAATAGGACGAAGAGAGGAAGGGTTGGGACAAAAACACATAAATAAATTATATTAGCCATAAACATTCCACTGTATGGTCATGCACATACACGACACAACGGTACACAAATTGTTTTCCCGAACTTTTTCATGACACACGTGACAACATAAATGCTATGCTGTGTTTCAAATTTCCTAGAGAAAATTAGAGACACAAAAAAAGATAATTTACTGCTGCAATATGACGAATGAGATTTTTTTCAATTTCCATTTTTTTCCATGTCATTTTCGAATGTAAAACATAACAAGAAAATCTCTTCCTTCTGATGACCCCCGAAATGTCAGCATTATCACCTGTTAAAATCTGAGCATGAATGACAAATTATCTGTCAACGAAAAGATAACTCCCAACAGAAAGATTATCAATCAAAGTGAAAACAGAAAAGAAAGAAAAAAAGCTCATAAATCAGATAAATAAAACTAAAAGCGAAAAACAATTTCGATATCTAAAAACAACGATTTGTATAGAAAAGAAGACAAGAAAGCTTTTTTTCTGCTATAGTTTGGGTTGAGGGACATAATGATGTAAGTCACCACAGACATGGGCGTCCGAAATTTTCTCAGGATTTTGGCACCATCCAAGTTCAGGAGCCTTTAGGCAACAAAATTTTCTGTGTATTTAATGCATTGCAATCATACGAGAGGATAATTAAATGAAAACCTTATGTACCATCATGGTTTAATATTTTTCGGTATTTTTGTCCGTGAGTATTTTTGGATTTTCCGAATGATTAGCTGGCAGAAATGTAAACACAAAAAAAATTAAAGGGCTTTGTTTTTATACTGACGATGACGTGCCTAATTAAAAAGCTCAAAACAGACAAATAAAATTCTTTTCAATTTTCTATAGGAAGAGCCAGTTTTAGCGATTGTGTTGGCCAAGTCCTATTATTTGGACATTTGGACGAGTCGTTAAAAAATAGTTTTGATATTAGGCCGAAATAGAAAAAAAATATTTTAATGCACTCCTAATAATAACTTTGCTTTATCTGAAATTTATAATCAATTTAAGAACAAAGGGTGCATTGTGTGTAATAACATTAATTTTACTATATCCTAATCACNTTCTTTGAAAAAAGGTGTATCATGTGGGGTTTTTTGTTTATTGGTAAAAATAACTTTTTTTAACTAAAATTCATAATCAATTTAAGCAAAAAGGGTGTATCTGCAATAATATCAATGTTATTCTATGCCAATCACCAATGAAATTCTTTGATAAAAGGGTGTATTATGTGGGCCTTTGTAATAATCGGCATAAAATAACTTTCTTAAACTAATATTCATAATCAATTAAGAAAAAGAGTGCATTGAGCGCAATAATAATATGAATTTTATCCTCATCACTTAAAAAACATTCTTTGAAAAATGGTGCATTGTGTGGGGTTTTCTGATTATCGGCAAAAATGAACTTTAACTAAAATATAAATTGATGTAAGAAAAAAGGTGCATTGTGTGGTGCTATATTAATTTGATTGTACCATAATAACTAAAAAGTTTCTTCGGATAAATGGTGCATTATGTGGGGTTTTCTAAGTTTCGGCAGAAATAACTTTCTTTAATTCATAATCAATTTCATTAAATATCAATTTTACTCTACCCTACTCACTATTTTTTTAAAACTTGTACATCATGTGGGGTTTTTTAAGTATCGGTAAAAATAGCTTTCTTTGACTAAAATTTATGATCGGATTTAAGAAAAAAAGGTGCATTGTGTGCTATAATATTAATTTTATTGTATCATAAGCACTAAAAAAAATCTGTTGAAAAGTTGTGCATTATGTGGGGTTTTCTAATTATCGGCAAAAATAACTTTCTTTAACTAAAATTCATAATCAATTTCAGGAAATATCAATTTTACTCTACCCTAATCATTAAAAAATTATTTTAAAAACTGGTGCATTATGTGGGGTTTTTTAATTATCGGTAAAAATAGCTTTCTTTGACTAAAATTTATAATCAATTTTTGCTCGGCCAAATAGAATTCATGTCATGTGTCCCCCTCCCCCCTCCATGTAACGCCTTTGACCACAGACACATATTTTATCGAAACGCAGTTTTAGCTTATCTGCTCCATTCTACACACAATGTGGTAGAAGAAAAAGTTATACGTATACACTAGCCAACTACATTGCACGTAGGGCGCCATTGGGATTTCTGAAGCCTCATGGCTATCATCGAGACGAGCCCGTAAATATTGTTTATTGACCGAGCTCGTATACAAGCTATTACTAGACGCTTGGCTAATTTTTGACATATGTAGCAATGCATGTTGAATATATAGAGGTATGATGGGTTCGTGACTGTTTTAGTTTTGTTTTCGTATATTTGTCCCCAATTTGAACTATGACTCATTGTTGAAAATATAAAATCGCGGCTACCTGAGCATTTAATTTCTACTGTTCTGGTTCATTATCTGACAGTTATTTTAAGATGTCAATCTTTTATTTTTCATATGATTATATTTGATTATGGGAATGTGTAAATGTTATATTTCGCATCAGAATGATGGAAGAAAGCCTTTACACGCTTATTTTGACAATGGAAAAAGTAGGGAATTTAACGGAATTTAAAAAAAAGTGGACGACGAGACGAGCCCGTAAATATTGTTTACTGACCGAGCTCGTATGAAAGCTAGTACTGGACGCTTGGTTAATTTTTGACGTTTGTAGCAATGCATGTTGAATATATAGGTACGATTGCTTCGCGCTGGTATTAGTATTAGTTTCGTGTCTTTTTTCTCAATTTGAACTATGATTCAATGTTGAAAATATAAGATAGTGGCTACCTGAGTATTTAATTTCTACTGTTCTGGTTCATTTTCTGACAGTTATTTAGAAATGTCTATCTTTTCTTTTTGTTAAATATTATGAAAATATTCGAATGTGTAATTATTATATTTCGCATCAGAATGATAGGAGGAAGCCTTTAAAATATGTGTATTGGTACGTAAGGTCTCATCTCGTATAGCCTTTCCATAATGGAATAGGGNGCCAAAAAATTGACATTTGACTAACCTCGTCATA
>JXPH01004773.1:232-15660 GCA_001014845.1 Mochlonyx cinctipes | reverse complement strand
AAAGGTTTCGGAATTAGTTTTCTAAAACTATGAAAGGAACCAATAACCAACTGGCAGTAATTGAAAAAATGGCAAAAAAAACTCTATAAATATGTCATAATAATACACACACATACAATATTTCTGCAAAGTTAAAAGCATTTTTTATATTTCAAGTTATTTTTTAAAATATCAACGATATATCGATATATTTAAAGTCTGATACGCGTATCGTATCGGCGATCGATACTTATCGATGTATCATACGCACACTCAACGCAAATCACTAGGGGACACATAAAACTTTTCGTTTTGGGAATGTGACACCTCAAGAAGCGGCTACAATGTCAATATCAATTGAGAGCTCAACTGAAATCACATTTTAACATCAGGGTGGAACCTATAAAAAACCGCCAGAGGCTGCTGCGCAGGCGAAAATTTTTTTTGGCCCAAATTCAGTACTTTTAAATGAAAATTACGGGATTAATTTTAATAAACAAACTACGCCTCAACCGTCCAACTGATTTGTCTTTTTGAAGCTCCATATTTTTTGTTCGATTTTCTTGCGATAAAGCCTATTATACTTTAAGGTGTTTACTATATGACCCAATACCGAGTACCGACCTATATCATTTGACCCCACCTACCCCCCCAATAATTGGTTTACAAAAAGTCAACTGAGGAACCCAGACGTTCCAGCTGCATATTTTTTGGTTTAAAATATTTGTCTATTGCTGTTAATTGAGGCTAAAATGACCCGGGTGATGCTTGAGTGGAAAAGTGGACAGATCCGGTCACCTCATGAACAATGCACCTCGAGATCTAGGAACTCATGTGCACCATGAATTTCTAGGAATCTCGGGTTCAAATGATCGGAATGAGCTCAAATTGGTAATGTAAATTTTTCATAAGTACCCAACAATAGTACAATAGATCCCATTAAAATTTTATCCTAGGCCTTTGGAATCTGGGGTTCCACACGAACAAGGATCTTTCAGAAAACTCAATTTTTAATGATCAGAATGAGCTCAAATTCAAAACGTAAGCTTCTGTTTCTGGTACCGAACATCTAGCCGCTCATTTGTAACACCCTCGTTTACGTATTCCTTAGTATTGAAGAAAGCGGATAAATTCATAGTTCTTTGAATTTTGAAATAAAATTTTAGTTACTTGAGAGAGGCATTTCAACTGAAAAAAAGTAAATTAAAATTCTAAAGTAATAACGCCAGCCGCCAGCAATACGTATCGTTAATATTTTCAAGAACTGTAAGACAAAGTGTGTCTGAATATACCGGAAGTAGGTAGTTTTGCTATTCCAATTAAAAAAGCACTATAGAGCCTTTTCGTCTTTTGCCAAAACGAACAACTTAAATTTGATAAAAATAGACTAGAGCGGAAAATGAGAATTTTTAAATGCTTTTATACGGAATTTTTCAATAGATAAGAGTAAAAATATGTGTTAAAAATAATAAAAATATAAATAATAACACTAATCGAAGACTTGTTTTAAATATAGTGCTAAATTTTCTGCAGTTTTGCAGAAATTATCAGTAATATAGCAATAATTTGTATAGGTAGCATAATATAATAATATTAATGATAAATGTAACTTACTTCTAAATACGAAATTCTTTTTTTTGGAGCCTTTTTGCAATAATAATAAAATACGTTTAATTGTTTCTTAGTTTATTGGGATCGTGGTAGTGTGACGGCACCATCGTTGGGTGTGGTGGCGGTGGGAAGCATCGGACGTGCTCTACACTAGATCCTTCGCCATCGCTGCTCTTCAAATATTTATTTAATATTGCAAATACTTGGGAATTTAAGACTTGGAAGCGACGAATGCGGTCCACCATTCGTTTCAAGTTCTGATAAATAAATGCCAATAATTTTTCAAATGAAAATGAGAATAAAAACAATAAAATACTCACAATTCCCTTGACAGTTTCATCTTTTCCGTCAACCCTTTGCACCCTCAAGATGTGGTAGCAAAAATCAAGAGCCTCAAATTTACGTTGCTGATTCAAAAGAACGATAATTGTGCAGCCAGCCCAATGAAGTCCTTCTCCAAACAATTCTCTGCAATACAAAAATAATATTTTAATTAGTCACACAATATCTCCCTAATTTTAAAAGGATTATCAATTTTCTTTAATTTAAGAAGATTCAGGAAATTCGTTGATTATTTCGAAACTTTGCAAAATTCACTGGTAGACGGAGACGGCGGTCGAAAAAACGAGCCCGAGTGGTCACCGAAATTCAGGGGTTGGAATGAACAGAGTTTACAATTTATCGATCTTCTCGTAATGCAGAGCTCCCACTTTTTTTCGCGAGCGGTTAAAAGAATGAAAAGTGGGAATGCGAAATGTCCCAAATATTTTTTTTTTGATTCGGCCAAATAGTCAGTCGAAAAAATTCGACCTTATGGCGCTTTTTGGTTTGGCCATATGTCCCAACACCATGCCAGTGAACTACCCGCACGTAATATAGCTAAAATGCTCCGTTTCTGCTGCAGTATGCGTACAGTACGGTTTTATTTTTTAATGGGTACTGACCACTATCGGTTCAAAACTCTACATTCTGGTGACCTCTAATGTTCGTATTTTCGACCACCGTCTCCGTCTATGGATTTTTTTAAAGATAATTTAATCTAGTAAGTCACACTTCACTCATACAGACAGTTCAAAATATGAATACAGATTTCGAAAGCGGTTCATGACTTCAAGAGCCGGTAGCACGTATAAAATAACTATTTGGCTCAAACTATTTGTCAATTTTTTCCTCTTAAAAATGAAATTGAACCAGTCTATTACACAGGATATATGTAGTAATTATTTAATTTTGTTATACTCACTCAACAGTATATTCAGTTCCAGCAACCGGGATACAGTAAACAAACTGCAAAGCCGACCATAAGCGATGAAATTCGGAGCACTCGTCAATGTGCATAACCCCATTAGCTGGTGGTGGACCAGCCCAAACCGGATCGTCCAAGAAAGATTTTACACGTCCTAAAATGACCTCAAAAATACTCAAGCCGCAGCACAATCTTTCTCTCGTCAACAAATCACCTTCCCTAGCAATCATCGCCTGTTTTGCCGTTCCCAATTTCTCCACGTTTGGGACAATTTGAAGCGAAGAGTATTTGGCTTCCAGACGTTTCTGTTTAGCCTCCGGCTTCTCCCCTTCCTTACAGTACGGCCGTGGAAGAATATTTTGGAATGGAGCGGCGTGCAATAAATCACAAACCTCCTCTTGCGACAATGCTTGCTCGATAAGCAGGCAGAAGAGCAGAGAGTTTCCCATTTCTCGGAACAGCTGGAACAATTCTGTCTTTGCGTCCGGATATTGCACAATGTCCACCAAGTGGGCCTGGTAGTAGCTCAATACGCCGGGCGATCCGTAGTCGCAACGTGGCAATTTGCAAGACTTTGGCATCGCAGACATTAGCGTTTTTGTGAACTGGAGAAGATTTCCTTGTATCAAAGGTCGCACAATGTCCTTCATAATAATCTCCATGACAACAGCGATTCCTTGATAGCCGAGTAGGCGGCACATTGAGTGGTAGTGAGGAGAGCCGACAAAGCCAGTATATTGTCCGTATTGCGTGGAATAGGCGGCGTTCAACTGTTTGGAGCCCCACAAATAGTAGTGAGACATGACGGGAGCTTTTTCTCTTGTTATCGGTCCACTAAACGAAATCTGGAGCTTGTTGCGAACAAAACGATTTGTGGCCGCATTGTAGCAGTAGTTAGAGAGAAAATCGTAGTTCAGCTCAACAAAAACGTGAAGCGTAATTCTTCCGTAGGGCGCGAGAACGTTGTGGTTCGCCTCCTTCAGCATTGCATCAAAATCGTCAAGCGCCAACCATTTTGAGAGCAGTTTGTGGCATAATTTGTTCACCTGCAACAACGCTTCCAACTCAACGACTCCCGTAATATCTGACGCTTCGAAACGACAAATTGCCAGCTCCAAACTTTTCTGCATGTCTGCGTTAATTCTCTGCGAAATTAACTTGTTCAAATCAATCGATCTTCCCAACAACTGAACGTGGCGTTGCTTCAAAAGCGTCTCGTACCGATTATTCCGGGGATACGACTGGAAATTGAATCCTAGCACTTCACACTCAACCCTGAATCTTTTGTCCAAGAAAATACTGCCGGCCAATTGCTTGTAGTGTGCGAAAACTTGCTCGCTTAGCTTGTAAACGAATTGATCAAAGCACAAATTTACTTCTGCCTCAACTTCATCGTACAAAAATTGCTTGCGGAAGATGGTGAGCGCGTACAATGCGGAATCATTGTACAAATCGAGCGGATACAGCACGTATTCCATCATTGAGGGTTCTTTAGTTCGCAAAATGTGATCCGTCAATATCCACGGCATGGACATTTCAATTGGGAACTGAATCCGCTTCTCCATCGTTATCAAATCGTTGCATTCCTCGTTATGTTGGTGGCGTACCAAGCACTTGTTCACTTTCCGTCCCATAGTCATTTCGAGATAAAACTCGCGGTACCAAAGCTGGGACAAATCGCAGCATTTTTGTAGCGTTTCTGAGAACGAGAGCAAATAGGTCCAGTAGAAAGATGTTTTGTGGAACTGATCGATTTGCAAGAGACATGAACCATCGATATCTTTTCGTAGAGTTCTTTTTCCACCCGATTTGTCGGCGATCAAAGACTCCAGCATTGTGCGCACCATGTACAATTGAGTGGAGGATGGGCCGACGTTCAAACGTGGAACGTTTATTTGGAACCCGTTATCGGGGTCTTTCTTTCCCTTCAAAGCAGGATCGTGCGCAGGCTCGGATCCTTTTTGCCAATCTGCGCTCGTTTCCCTGACTGACATTACAATGCTGCGAATCAAATCTTTCTTATTCTTGACCGCCTTTCGTAATGGTTCGCGTAAAATTAGCTGAACAAAGTCTTGGAGTTCAGCATAAATACTGCGCCTAATTGCCTCGCACAGGACCGTTTCGATACGTGCCATCAAAACTTGAAGCCCTTTTATCATCGCAATTACTTCGATTAGAGCAAATTTTTCGTCATCTGTGTAATTGTAGCGTGTGGCACGCTCATATTCCTCCGCTTCAACTGGACATTCTTTATTCTGATGATGATCTGTTGGATGCAAAAGTTTCCAGGAGTAAAGTTCTGTTACAACACTTGTCCATTCCGAGAGCAATTGAAGACCTCGAAGTGCCAAATCAGCGGTCGCACGATTTTCGGCGTCTGTCGCGTTATCCTTGTACGTTGTCGTCACCTCATTGCTGTATCTCGATAGTTCTGAGATATATTTAACGTGATCTTCCCTAATTGTTGGGAGATGGACCATCAAATCAGCTTGTGGACTAATAGCCTGTGAGCTGGACAAGGGCCATTTACTGGGATCAAAATGTTTGCTCCTTTTTATGTAGTTGAACGGAGCAATTTGCATGTCTCCGAATAAAGGGACAACCTCAAGATTCTTGAAAATACGGTCGATTCGGTCTAATCTTAGTTTCTTTTTCTGGTCCAACTTGTTAATGTTGCACAATTCAGAGTCGACCAAAAACAGCCCGAAACCCATGACTTTTACAAGCATGTGTTTTTCTTCGGGCGTCATGTACATTTTCGTCTCAAACATGTGCACGCAAATGTTGACCACTTCGGACAGCAAATCTTCGTACCCGGGAATTTTCTCTAATGTGTCCTTCACAGTGTCCCTAATTTTATTCTGCGTCGCCAAAAACATGGATAGATTCTGCGATTCCTGGAGCGTGTGCGAGTCCGACATGACTTTTAGAAATTGTGCTGCACGACGATATGTGCTGTAATCGTTTTTGACACTGGATTTCATGTTTTTCAACTCGTCAAGAACCGCAAACATGTTTATAAACTTGCCTAAAGTCAACAGATACGCTTCGGAAACGAAATCTTTTCGTTTTTCTGCGTGACACAATCTCTTAATCTCTCCAGAAAATGCTTCAATCGCTTTTCTCTACAAAGAAAAACGAGAATAAGTTTCTGTCTTTATATATAAAATGTAATAAAATCAAAGCACCTGAAAATACATGAAATTCAAGAGTTTATTGACTTCAGGGGCCAAAACTTCAACAGTTTTCTCATAAATCTCAACCCGGTTTGGCTGCTCGTTAGATTTTGGTTGAGGAATTGCTCGTGAGCAGCATCTCCATGTGTATAACATAACTGCATGCTTCTGGCCTTCGACCAGTAATTTGTTCTGAAAAATAATAAATACAGTTTAGCTGGTTCAACTGGACCGGAAAAAACAATCTCAATATTTACCAGATTCGCATGAGTTGTCGCTTCTTCTATATACTTGGCTATTCCCGTTACAAAGCCGTTTCTATCTTCAAAGTTTGTATCAAAATTGGCCTGATAAACAACCGAGCAGGGCTGTGCCTCAATGCATCTAATTTATTAAAAAAAAAAAGTTGAACTGAGATGATTTCAATTTAGTGTCATAATAAAAACATACGGTTGCTCATCTGGGAGCGGCAGCTCGTCCAACACTTCAACATTGGAAAGAGCATCCGCTAGAGTGATTTTCTCCGTCGCCATTATTTAAATCACATTTAAAACACTGCAAATAGACATAAATTTTAAATTAATCATAATAAAAACATCTATGGGGGAAAAATGAAACAAAAATTAATTCAAAATGGAGGACAAAATTTATAATTTTCACATTTTCACTATTAAAAAACCAAAAGGACACTTCATTTATATTTAATTACTATAAATTGAAAGTTTAACTATATTTTGATACCAATTTCAACGGTTAATTCAGCAATTTCATGTAGAAAAATAGAAAAAATCAAACCTGGTAAAATTTAACGCCCTTAAAAACTCATATACAATGACAACTTAAAAAAATGACGTGTATTTCTTGTAGACTGGCTATTACTCGAGAAACGCCAAACCAGTCTCAGACCGGTATCAAGAACGGTACCCATGCTAGCAAAAAATCGGAATGTTTTCACTTTCCACTTTTTTGTGCCACTTCAGAACAAAAACTGTCCAAAAACTGTCCGAAAAGGAAGAGATTTGTCCTACATTCAGTTTTTTGTCGGAAAACTGACAGTGATGTTTTGTGGGTAATGGTCTATTTTTCGGATATTTGCCAGACATCCGGGTATTTAACAAATATCCGGATCTGGATCCAGTATCCGGATCCGGATCCAATATCTTACAATATCCGGATATCTAGTAAATATCCTGAAATATCCGGATACTTTGCAAATATCCGGATACTTGAAAATATCCGGATACATACTAAATTTAAAAAAAAACTTTTTCAAACAGCTAAAACATCCGCAAAATGCAGTTCCACTAGTTGAACCGATTGCTTCTGATAAAACAAACAGTTTTAATCTGTTTTTTCAGTTTCTTAAACTGTTTTTGAAGATGTTTTATCTGTTTTATCAGTTCAAAATAGTTGTTTTTCTAGAAAATCTCTAAAACCAATAATCTTGCTGGGCTTTTTTATATTTATAGGCAATATTTCAACATTTCAGCATGAAATTTCGTATTCCCATGTTTTTCCATTATGAAATTTAACAGTTTTTACGTTATTACATGTAAATGTCATTTTTCGAAAATTTCGGGGAAAATTAAAAACTCATTTTTTGAACCGAAAAAAACGCAAAAAAAAACAGATAAAAAAGTTTGTTTTTTTTATGCTCAAACAGTTGCACAGTTTTTTCTATTGTGAGTGTTCAACTTCAATAAACCGTAACTCACCTCTCGTACAAAAAGCGGATAAATGAACTAAAAAAACAGTTTTTTCAGCTTAGCGTGTGTACTTGAGCCATTCATTCAATACAAAAACCTTGAATTAATTTTTACATATTTTTCTGGTGCAAATGCTCATCAAGAGATGACGTTGTCCTTTTTATTTATCGGCCCATCGGCCCATAAGATCGGCATGATACCGACTTGTACATTTGAAAATTTTGACAGTCAAGATTTTCATTGCATTATTTTTAGAAAAGTCGTTCAAAANGCTCAAACAGTTGCACAGTTTTTTCTATTGTGAGTGTTCAACTTCAATAAACCGTAACTCACCTCTCGTACAAAAAGCGGATAAATGAACTAAAAAAACAGTTTTTTCAGCTTAGCGTGTGTACTTGAGCCATTCATTCAATACAAAAACCTTGAATTAATTTTTACATATTTTTCTGGTGCAAATGCTCATCAAGAGATGACGTTGTCCTTTTTATTTATCGGCCCATCGGCCCATAAGATCGGCATGATACCGACTTGTACATTTGAAAATTTTGACAGTCAAGATTTTCATTGCATTATTTTTAGAAAAGTCGTTCAAAACGTCATCTTTGTCCTGAGGTTTTTGAGGCTTTTTAAGTCATTGTTAATTACTCTATGTGTATCGAAATTATACCGATATGTCAAGACGTTTCAAGACGTTTCTCGGTTCTGCGATGACCCTCGACCCACCCTGTGCTTGTTTGTCATTTTTCAAATGAAAAAAAACTTGAAAAAATTCGTCATTCAAAATCGAACAGCGAAAGAAAATTGTCTTTATTTCTCTTGTTAAATCGCAGAATTGCAATATTATAATTTAATTAAAGTGTAAAAAACTGAACAATCGAGTGAATAAATAAGTGTTTAAAATGAAATTCGTGATTTTAGCCCTGTGTGGCTTAGTTTTTGGTGAGTCAAAATGCGTAGAAAATTTAATTTGCGATCTTTGATAACAAAACTAAAATGTCTGTCTGATTAAGTTGCATTTTTATACATATTCCTTTCTCTTTGTTTGAATTGATTATGGAAAATAATTTATGACTAAGCGCTTCTCGCAGCTAAATATTTAGGGCTCTGTCTGCTAAATTGTTTGAATGTTTTAGACTTGTTTTACGCATTATTTTCAATTCTGAAGGTTTTTTGTTGTGAAATTTTATAGAAAAGTGTTTTTTTTAAATGGTTTCCTGATACATTTCGTGATCAAAATTAATTTTCTTAGTGCATTTGCGTTTCTTCGAGAACAAGGGCTTTTCTTCTCCCCTTCCATATGAAAAATATACATTTTTTTCCTATCTTCCAGATTTCACAATAATTATAACTTTATTTTCCAGCATCCGCAATCACGGCAACACCCGTCAACAACGGTAAAAAGTTACTCGGAGCCAAAGAATGTACATGGGGACCGACCTATTGGTGCTCTAATTTAGCGTGAGTTTATTAATAATTTCATTATCAATATTTAAAACAAAAATACTGGAAGATCGTGATCTTTTTAGATGAGATTATTTTTTGTTTAGCTCTGCAAGTAAACAGAGTGAATGATAAGGGGGATATAAATATAATAAGACGGCAGATTTCTATCGAGAGGTCTCTGTTTACTAATGTGTTTCTAGTTCTGCATGCAAAATTGAAAAAATTCTCTTATCAATAGTTCGAAGTAAATAAGGTAAAGTCCTCGGTAAAGTCACTATAGAAACATTTTAAAATTCAATTATTTACAATTGAACTTTTATTACATACATATTAATAATAATATTTATTTATCATTTACATAGTTTACAAGTAGTTAAACTATCTACAAAATTTAGATTATAAAGAGGGCTGCAGTGTTCAAGACTGCGTTATAATTAGACTTATTGTTTTTATAGATATATAAGCACAACAAGAAGATTCCCTGAAATTTGCCAGTGTCACCGAGAAAACTAAGCTCAGACATCTAGTTGTCTCTGAGCTTAGCTCCCAAAGTTGACAATATCCATGGACCTTGACGATTTTATTTCTATTTAGTACTTAATACTTTGGCCACGTTTGATACGTTATAATTCACTTAATTCCTAAAATTAAATTATCTTATTTAGTTATTTATGGCTGATCTTTCGCAAATTTGCAAAAAAATTAGCCTTAGGTGATAGCCTGTGTCCGCCTGAGCAAAAATCCTTTTTCGGACACCACCCCGCCCCGCCCCTTAGTTTTTCGAGATTTAAAATCAAAATTTTCGGATTTCTTTTACTGCCCATATTCGCATATAAATTTTGAGTTATGATCGGTTATGATTGTTATTTGCACTATTTTTCGAAGCAGTTTCTCTACTACGCTAATAAAAAATAGTAGAAAAATCGAGAACAATGCGAAGTCAAATTGCCGAATGATGACGAATATTCGCATAACAGCCGTAGCCGTATCACTGATACAATGAGAATCCTTCAAATTAAATCAATAAATGTTTTCTGAAATCGTTATTCCACATTTGGAAGCATTATGTTAATAACTCTTCAATTATAGTAAACTTTTATTTTATACTTCATCGTTATCAATTAATTTAGTAGTAAGCATTTATTCCGACAAATCTATCCAAAAAGATAGAATAACTTGCAGGAGAGCGGCTTTTCTTGAAGAATTCCTCTAGGGGATTTCGGTCGTTTTAACGTTTTGTCTAGAAGAAAAGTGTCGGTAGCAATCTGTTTCAGCTGCTTCTTCGAAAACAGGGTGCAACGGATTTTTGGCTCACTTCCATCAACAGCATTGCTATAAGTGAGCTCCAAAGCCAAACTTCCTTTCTAAATAATAATAAATCGTATATTCTCGATGTAGGGTAGTGGAGGTAGTGGTAGTGGTAGTGGTAGTGGTTGCACTGATTAATCGCATACTGGGTAGTGTTTTTGCTTGTCCCTAAAAAGTAGCTTAACTTCATATCTAGTATCTCCACATGTTTTTTCTCATTTTTACGACAACCATAAAATCATGAAACATTTGAGCCTGCTTGTTATGGCGTATGCTATTCTCGATAGCCGCATGAAAAGTAACCGCAGCCATGAAAGTGTGTTCAGTTTCAAAAAACTTTAAAAATAGTTTTTTAACACTATCTTTATCTGAATTTAACAAAAGCATTAAGTGTTGGAGTAAGTTCCAGTTTTATTTTGTGCTGAACGGCTTTTGTGCTGAACAGCTAACAATATCGTGTAGAGAGCGACCTGCGATCGATTCATTCCACAGACAGGCTACAAAAGGGAAAATTCTCTTGATGCGCAGATTGTAATTGAAAAGACTTCTTTTAAGAACAAATTATTTATTAATAAGAAAGTCTTTATTGGCCCACTTATGGCTAGTCCCTAGAGCCTTTAGGAAGGGAAGGGGGAAAAAACAGAACGTCTTTGGAGGAACAATTCAATTGATCAAGAACATTTTCTAATTTATTTAAGAAGTGGAAAACATAAATTCATGACTACCTACTAGATATTTAGGTATACAGAGCTATGTTAATTTCAATTTGAAACGGTTGCGGTTATAAATTGACAACTCAACAAATTCTTCGTGTATTTCCCCACCGGAGGAATGGTTTTGTTGTAAGCGAGGAGTCGCTGGGTAAACACAATACTCTTAAATCCATCAAGCCGCGGCAAACATCATTATTCTATTTTTTATAGAGAAAATGCTTTGTTAGGACTTGTCTTTTGTAAATCAACATCCAGTACGACATTAACAGGTTTCAAACCTTCACCATCCTTTCGGTAAGCTTCCGTTGCTTTTGTTATCATCCTTCAGGTAATCGAGCATCGACATTTTCCAACACATTTCTTTTCTTGATTGAAGTATAGAAAATTTTCTAATTTCAAACGTCAAAATTTTACGCCTCGCACAAAAATGCTGCGTTGGTATTGTGTATGCGGCTTAACAAATTGACGGGGTCGACTTGCATTTTTTTTTCGCAATAGGGCCGAATCCATTATTTTATCACATACATTTATTTTTATGACGTCATGATAATTGTTTTTACTTGTTGGAAAAACATAGCCATAATCTATTGGAAAATATGATAACTTGCCCGATAATTTGTATATTATGAGTATAAACTAACAAAATTTACGAAAAGTTAAAAACGTTTTCTCATTTTCAATCTTTTACAATTACGGTTCTTATGCGAATATGGGCAGTATAGGTAGATATGATGAAAGAAAAGCTAAAACAAGGAAATTTACAAAGTAGAAACTCTATGCCTCAAAATTAAACAATGTAATTTATTATTTGTAGATGTATAGGTAGTTGTTAATAAAAAATTTAAAAAAAAGTATAGAGCATTATAAATTAAAATTCGCTTTCCCAACAATGACGGTTTGATTTTGTGTGCATACACTGTACGAAACTGTTAGACCCAGAGGGAGTCTCATATTTGCGACTCGTTGAAATGCCAAATTTGTTTTTCCATCAATCGATTGTAGAAAATAAGAATTGAATCCTTCCTTTAGTAATTTGTAAATGAGCATTCGAAAATTGCCAATTTGGATCAAAATTCGTCTGTCATGATGGTATGAGGTAGGTTTTTAAGGTCTAGATATGAATTCGTTGAGAAACTTTCAAAAAAGTCTTTGGTTGGGTCAACAGAAGAAGTAGAAGTTGCGATCTTCCACTTCTCCTGCCCATACTTTTCAAAATTTTTAATGATCTTTCAACGTATCCTTGCTCAAGATTCGTAACCACGATTTCAAAAATTTTTATCGGATCTCAAAGGCTTCAAAATTTCACCATCAATATGCCGAATCAGTGATCTGATTTCTAGACCAAAATTTTTTGGCATTTCGTCAAGTCGCAAATATGAGCTGCCCTCTAGATCTGTGTATACATTAGCTGAGACAGTAGTAAAAATTTGTTATTTTACATGTAAACATTATTTTTTACGCTATTATTGCTTATGAAAGTCAAAAATCCTTGTTTTTTTCGAGACGTATTCATAATATTTTTTTGAAAAATAGATTCCGTATCCGTATCCGTAGCGTGTTCCGATCAGAGAGATGGCATATATAGAGTGGGCATAGCGTATTTTGAATGGCAAAATAAACTGTCATATGAAATTTTAATACTTATGACGGATAATAAAAAGATATTATGTTGTTCAAACTGCGTTTTGAAATCAAAATCACTAGTTGTCATGATGAACTTCATGTTTGTTTATTCCAAGTGTCATAATAAAATTATTTTGACATAAAAATGGGATTTTTTGAACATAATTTGTTGGTAGTTTTGAATTTTGGAAGTGAGCTAATTTAAGACTAATAATATTTTTATTGCCGTGGCATCTAGAACAAAAGTATTCACATACCCACTCCATTAGTTTATTCCTCCAAGGTTCCGATTGAATCCGAAATTATTTTGAGAAAAACAACCATATTTTATCTAAATAATTTAAAACATTTTAACGACACGATACGGATGTAACGATATTTTCAGCTTCGATATATCGCCGATACCCTGAAAAATTGCTGCATACTTTACAGACAGTATCCTATGCAGTGTTTATATGTACAAGAAATCGAATAGGGAAGTTATAAAAGCAATAAATTTTGTATTTTTGATAATTGAATTTAATATACATAAAGTTTTTCATCATTTTTTTTTTGCGATAATCAAGTATTTTTCGGTGTAATTGTGACGCGCCATTTGTTCCCATTTCAGACAATCATGAGGTTATCGCATTTTACTCGTATTTTAGACTTTTTTGGTTCAGATGGGGTGAATGACTTTATCAGCGAAAGGATTTCACAGCGACGCCTCCTACGTAAAACATATCAACTCTACTCACTTGGATTTTTTTTGCGGTTTTGGGTAAAATATATAGGAGTTAGAAAGGGTAAATGTGCCAATTTTTCTAAATTATTAAATTTATCTATTAAGTGCATAAAATGTAAATTTTTCTAATTTTAACTGTTTTCTAAAATTAAAATTTGGTACATTTAGCCAAAACCCGTGAGGCTAAACGAACCATTTCATTATTATAATTTTTGGGGTTAAATGACCAAGATTTCAATTTTTATGTTTTTGCCATAATACTGAGAAGTGAAGAAAACAGACTTATGATATGTTTTACGTGGAAGGCGGCGATATAGCCAAAATTCTGACTATACTATCCCCAATTAATACTACTCAAAAGACAAAGCAAGAACCCATTTTCTAATTAGATCTTCTTGTACCATACATGCCAAAATAACGCAGAATTATGCATATTGGTCATACCAAAATCTAGTATTTTAATGTGGGCCAAATTTTGCTTCTTTTCTACTCCGACGAGTACATTTCTCCGTAAACATTTCTGTAACTTCGTAGTTCAAAATACAAATTGTACTAAAATATCTTAGTCTTTGTTAGAGGTTATATATATTTTTAAAGTTTTACTTTACATTTATAAAATAAATCAACACATGTACTGTAGCAAACTAATCGCGCAAAATGAAAATACCCAATAAGCAAAACTTTGCGGAAACTGGAGTAAACATTATGTTTTTTAGAACAAATTTGGCACAGGTTACGACAAGTTTTTTAAAAAGTTTGCAGAATTAGCAGATTTGAGAGGTTTTTTTTATTGGAAATGATTTTTTTTATTGTTTTAATGAAATTTAAATTGAAAAATATAAGTTTGCTTACTCTTTTGACAAAATATTTTTTCCATTATATTACAACTTGTCGTAACATGTCGCAACATCTAGTATTAGCCCAACGTGCTTAGTGGGTAAGCTTTAGAACCAGAAGCTTAACCATTCTAGACGAACGACATCAATGTTACCCTTTTCTAAAACCTCTCTGTCTTTGAGGACCTATTTGAGGTATTTGCTTATTTCCTAGATTTAAACGTTTAAAAACAGGAGATGTAACACACTCTTCATATTTTTTTCTCTACTTTTCATCCATGGCCGGCTCCCGTTTAAATAAACACAGAAAAAGTTTGATCCTACGACAATCAATGCGCTTGATTTATATAATGATTTGTAATGTGTGATACGATGCAATCATTGTATCACATTTATATTATTATTACGCTGCGAAATAAGTAGTTTAGAATAACATTATGTTATGTTATGTGCATATTTGAAGAACCAATCCGGTATGGAATCAAGAATTTACTTTATTAATTTTTTTCATTGGTAGATAAATAGCTTATTGCCCTCTTTCGATGTGGCCTAAATTTCGTGGATATTAAGTAAACTTTGCAAAAGTCTGGTCAATCTTCAATATCTCTCAGATTGCAAAATAGCCTAACTATTTTATTGTATGATAGCCCAATAGAGAAGTCTTTTCGATAATAGTTCAATCAAAGTTACAAATTTTATACGAAAACTACGAAAATTTCAAGGAAAAGTTCATCTACCCAATAAGCAAAACTTTGCGGAAACTGGAGTAAACATTATGTTCTTGTAGTAAAACTTGGCTTTTTAACAAAGCGGAAACTTGAGTTAACATTATGTTTTTTAGAACAAATTTGGCACAGGTTACGACAAGTTTTTTAAAAAGTTTGCAGAATTAGCAGATTTGAGAGGTTTTTTTTATTGGAAATGATTTTTTTTATTGTTTTAATGAAATTTAAATTGAAAAATATAAGTTTGCTTACTCTTTTGACAAAATATTTTTTCCATTATATTACAACTTGTCGTAACATGTCGCAACATCTAGTATTAGCCCAACGTGCTTAGTGGG
>JXPH01004771.1:2198-18104 GCA_001014845.1 Mochlonyx cinctipes | reverse complement strand
GATCCTGGGTTCAAATCCCGGTGGTGCCTATCAACTTTTAGTGAAAAAGTTTTTCATTAATTGCGTGATAGTTCTGCTATATCATAATCTTAAGAATTATTGAAATAATATTCCTAGACTGCGGTCTTAATGTATAATTAAATAACACTTGTTGTTAAAAAATCGAATATATATCAATGTATACTAAATGTTATATACTAAAAAAATGTATTTATCCTGGTCTATAATTGTAAACTCCTATGGGTATCTAGACCGAAGACAATATTTCAATAAAGACTATTATTATTATTATTATTATTTTTGACATATCCCTATGGAAAACTCACGTGTGAAGCGTCTTCAATCCTACCTTCTATTTGTTCTATTTTCATTGAGATAAAAGAATTTACACGCTGGGCAATTCCCGGCAGAAGTTACGCAATTTATTTAATCATATAAAATCAATTCTCCAGTATAAAATACTTCAAATATGTCGAAAATAGCAAAGATCATAGCCCCAACCGTCAAACTAAATAATGGGTTACATATGCCTGTTCTGGGATTGGGAACATATTTAGTAAGTAAACTTTATTAGAGTATAAGCAAATAACTACTTAAATTTCGATGGCTTTCTTGAATATAGTCGACAGAAGGTGATGGCGTTCAAGCTGTAAAAGATGCAATTGACACTGGTTATCGTCACATTGACACTGCACACTTTTATGGAAACGAAAAAGAAGTCGGAGAAGCTGTGCGTGCTAAAATAGCTGAAGGTGTCGTTAAAAGAGAAGACATGTTCATCACAACCAAGCTTTGGAGTTCTTTCCATCATCCAGATCATGTTGAAACTGCCTTCAATATTTCTCTTTCAAACCTCAATTTGGACTACATTGATCTTTATTTAATGCATATGCCAATGGGCTATAAATTTAACGGATTTGAACATGAGAATTTCATGTCTTATGACGCTGAAGGTAAATTATTGTTCTCCGACGTCGATTATGTCGATACGTGGAAGGCAATGGAGAAACTTCTAGAGACTGGAAAGGTTAAAAGTCTAGGAGTGTCCAATTTTAATAGTGAACAAATTACGCGATTACTTTCTGAAGCTAAAATTAAGCCAGTCACTAATCAAGTTGAATGTAATCCGTCTTTAAATCAAAAGAAGTTAATTGAGTTTTGTAAAACTCATGACATTACTTTGACTGCATATAGTCCTCTAGGTCGTCCACATTATTACGCAAAAGATCCTTCCAAAATACCGAAACCTGCCTTAGACGATGCAAAAGTAAAGGTAATCGCCGAAAAATACAATAAATCACCAGGGCAAATCATTCTAAGATACTTGGTAAGTAAAAATTTAAGTTAAAAATAGCGGTATTAAAAAATATTTTAAATTTTATTTGTTTTTAGGTCGATATCGGTTCAATTCCCGTTCCAAAATCTTCAAATATGGAGAGGATTCAGCAAAATATAAATATTTTTGATTTCGAGTTAAATGAAGATGAGATTAAAGCGATGGACACTTTTAATACAGGACAGCGGACTGTTCCATTTAGTCTTTGCACAAAACACAAATACTTTCCTTTTAATATTGATTTTTAGACATCATGTCAAACTATGAAAAATATCTTGTTATAAACAGGAGTATACATTGGTTTCAATAAAAAAAAATGCATATTTTTTATAAAAATAACTTTCTTTAATTAACCGTTGAATTGAATTTGCATGCTTAATCATAGAATATGGAATGAAAAGAAAGGTTTCTTTAGGGACACTTTATTAAACAGCTCGATTGAAATCTGCTTATCTGTTTTCTGTTTATATCCCTTTTCATTCACTCTTGAGAAAGATGAAGTTATTTAGACCCAATCGAAGACTGGTGCGAAACAAAACAACTCAGGTTTCTTATCGAGAGGTCTCTGTTTACTAAAGTGTTTCTAGGTTTCTTAAAAAACGTGCTCTTGCCCGTTGGAAATCTTTTTTAGTTTCGGAGCTTTGTTGAGTTGATGATTGACTTGAATTCGAAATTATTCAACACAACAGAGATCTCACCCAGCTTAAGCTTGGACTAGATAACACAAGTGACACCCTTAGACCTTAGACAGGCTACCAATGATAATCATAGTTGCATTTAACCGTTGAAGTTCAAAAAAAAAAGCGCGTAAAATAAAATCGTGACATCTACCCATGTTATTAGGAAGCGCATGTATCCATACTGTTGTTGTTGTTTAACTTCAACTTCCCAATATAGAGAATAGAGGCGCCGGTATCGCGGTCAATTTGGTAATGCATTCCATTCGCCCATAGTGGATGAATGAATGAATACGATGTATGGGTCGCCATCTTGATCTGTCAAAAATTTGTTTGTGTTCGTGTTCGTGTTTCGTGACGACATCGTTTGATTTGAAGAGAGTTTTATAAACAGATTTCTATATACAGATATGAAAGTGGGGTTAAGAATAAGTTTCGTTATTGTAAATAAAAAAAATAGGCAGACAAAAATTATACCCAATGTATATCAAATCCAAAGGTAAGATTAGTTTGCAATGTTCTCTTTCACTCCTTTGAGAAAGAGAAAGATAGAAAAACTATCTCACCTTTGGATTGATATTTTTAGTGATTTCAAATTGGAATTTAGAAAAAAATCTAATGAGTATTTAATGCCTGCCTTTTTTCAAGAGCTGCAATAACGCGACCAGTAGATAGTATGAGAACTGTCAATCGCTAGCCTTCTACAGAATTATATTTCTATGGTGTGTCAATACAACTTATTAGTTGATCCATTCGCCAAATTGTTTGTAAGAGAGCTTTAAATATAGTAATATAATCATATTTACGGCTATCTTATTCTTCCATTTTTAACACTTACCTATGCCAGTCTATTCTTGACAGAGATTTCATATGAAAAATTTCATAGCTTGAAATAAAGAGTGGACAATGTACATGATTGAACACTGTGTACCCCATATTGCGTGATACAAGGAACTATAATAAGTCAGAATGAGACTTAAAGTCAGATAAAAGAATTAGCAATGTCAGGCCATAAATAGAGTAATTAACGATGACGTCAATGTAAATGTATTTTTGATTTTTGGAAATACATTTCAACATCTGTCAAAAAAAGTCTGAATGTTTGGTCGAAATGTTCTTGGTCCCAATGTAACCCATCCTCTGCTCTGGTGCACCCAGCACCAGAAATTAAGTCTCGAGTGCAACACACGGTTTGAGGGCTATCTCTCAAGACGCTCGAAATACCTATAATTGTAGATAAGAAGTGGCTCATTTTTGTCAACATGAAATTGTTAAGTTTACGCCGATATTTCTCGCAAAATAGCTTGAAGTCATCCCTCAACTATGTCCAAGGACAACAAACGACCAAAAATTTTCGAGAATATTTTTACTACATTGATCACGAAGGAATGGTGAGCCTTTTTGTATTCTTAATTGTAACGTAGATAATTAAATAAAAATCTAGTTATTTCTAGAAGATGCTAAAATTAAAAACTTTACATCTTGTTTCAAAGAGAAGAAATTTCTCGAGTTCTTTTTCAAAAGACTGAAATTGAACGACACCGGCAGTTACCAGAAGGAATTCCCTTACGTTTCGCTGTGTGGAAGAGAAAAGAATTTTGTTAGATGCGATGACCTTCCAATAGTTTTTACGCACATACTGAAAAATGAAAGTGATGGATCTGAAAGGCTTTCATTTGCACACGCCGGTGATCTTTTGAGCGTAAATTTTGAACCACACAAAATCTATATGTTTCCAGCAACAGGCAGAGTTTATCATCCTGCTCCAGACAGATACGGATCTATAGGATTAATCAGATCAAAACTAGCTATAGAACTGAGCAAATACTTTACGTTCAATGAAGGAGAAGAAAATCCGCCAACAAGTTTCAATTGGAATTCTGAAAACTTTAAACTGGATCGTGAGTGGTGGAAAAATACAATTTTGAATAAATAAGCGGTTAAATAATTTCATCTTTTATTGCGACATTTATTTTGTAAGAGGCTGAAACACACCTTTCTTCACCCAAGACAGACCCGATGATGGTGGAGTTGTGGTGCTTTCACTTAAATTCTTTTTAATATTTTCAAGTATTGCGCCATGAATGTCTGCGTCAAATTCATCAAATAGAATGTAGTTTTTATCTTGTGTCGGCGGCGGGTCATACAGCTTAGAGTGGCTTAATTTTACGCAATCGCTGATCTTTTGAGCTAGTTCTGTTCTATTTTGCCGGAATAGTTCCGCTGCTGGTTTGTTGAGCACTTTATCAGAGACCATCATATAGTCGTCGAAATTGTAGAATATGTATTGTATGTACTTAATAATTTGCCAAATATGGTTGTCTGAGCTTTTCCAATTTGGAAATGCTTCGTTCATTTCTAATGTTCCATTATATGGACAGATTAGAGGGTGGAAAATTTCGCTTTGAAATATTACAGTCTGTAAAAAAAAACACATTTTAAATGATATTTAAAACAAATTAGTTTTTTTTTTAAATAAAATTACCGGTGGTGTTGAGTCGTTCGGGAAGTTGTCCGGTAGTGAAATGTGGAAACGGAAAATTCCGTCTTTGAAGAATCCATTTCTAACAAATATTACGCCAAACCAAACTGAAAGAAAATTTAAAAATATAAAAACTAATTTTTGAAGTACCTAGTTTTAAATAATCCACAATAAAATGAAGCTTTGATTTCTTTATTCAAAAACTGTTACATCAGTAGTTAGAGGGTCTAAGAAGTAATCTAAAAATTTGTAGTAATTTAAACGCATAGACGAAGACGGTGGTAAAAAATGAGCCTTATAGGTCACCGGAGTTTAAGAGTTTGAATCAAGGCCGTGCATAACGTGGTTTCCCAAAAAGTTTAAAAAGTTGTTCAAGTAATGCCAGCTTTTCAACAAGGTCATCGTTGCAAGCGTCTTCACATCCTGAGAGTTTTAAGCCCTGAATTGAGAAAATCGGGTAATATTTAAGGATTTTGGAGGCCTTGGTTTGAATTGATAGAGGTAAGTGTGAGTAGCATTTTAAAGGATGTCCCAAAATTAAAGCAAGATTCATGAATGGCACCATTCATGAATCTTGCGTTTATTTTGGGACACCCTTTATTAAAGTACGAAAAAACGGGAACTTTGAGATCGATCCTACGGTGAGGTCAAGGATTTAACCCTACGGGTCTATTTTGTGGGTCTCACCCCATCTATGATTGGTTAAATTATGTTCACTATCAACCCCTGATGTCGACTGACCCAACGTTATAGAAATGCTCAAGTTGATATGGGCTAATAGGGATGGATCATAAAAGCAAATTTTTAACTCACTTCTGTTAGCCAGTATAACCTCCGGCATGCTGAGGGAGTGGCAGCCCACATCACGGGTCGATAGTAAACATAATTTAACCAAGCATAGAGCGTGACCCTATTGGAACACTCTATCTCATCGTAGATAACGATCTCCATGTACCCCAATTTAGACGTAGTATAAGTATAAAAAACGGCAATTTTTTCAAAATTCGAAAACTTGTTATTAATTTAACGGTAATTTCTTATTTTTTGAAATCATTTTTTGAGATTTTAAGTGCACTTGGCGCTAACACAATATATGAGCAATGCTGACTCTTGGACAGAAAAAACAAGAAGACAAGAGTAAATTCAATATAACGACGGGTCTTTAGTTGTGTCTTTCAGATGCATGGAAAAAGAGAAGAAAAGGTAAAACGTGTTAAGCAATTTAACGGAATATTTTTGAACATTCATCGACAAATATCGCCTTGCTTCCCTGGGTATTCAGTGACAAAATACAAAAATAATACAAAATTGATAAACTAATAAGAAATAAAATGGACAAAAATACTTGTCGTCTCTGCCTTCAACAGCCTGGGAACATATCAATATTTATGAATGAGGCACTGAGCGATAAAATAGAAATGTGTACAGGAATTAAATTATCGAGGGACGATAGTTTTCCAGATAAAATTTGTCCAAAATGCAGAGAAACGTTAAATATTTCCTACAATTTTCGACTCCAAGTTACAAGCTCTGATAGAAAGTTGAAGGAAGCAGCTTTAAATGCTGAAGATATCGAGAGTATTGAAGATGATTTGGACATGAACGATTATATCAAAGTAACAGATAGGCCAGAGAAAGAGAACAACAAGAGGGCAAAACGATATTTGAAACCGTATCAATGTGATTTTTGCGGTAAAATATTCAACAGAAGTAGCCAGCTAACTGTGCACACCAGAACGCATACAGGTATGATCCTAGTTCTCCTTATTGTACTCATGTTTCCTTATCTTATTTTATTTAAAAGGAGAAAAGCCGTTTGCTTGTCCCCACGAGGCTTGTAACAAGTCGTTTAAGTTACTGCATCATCTTGAAACTCATAAAAGAATCCATTCTTCGGAGAGACCTTGTCAATGCCTACATTGCGGAAAATGCTTCACAGACGCTTCCTCATTAGTAAGACACACAAAAATACATACGAATGATCGAAAATATACATGCTCCCAGTGTACTAAAAAATTTATTACTCCAGGAGATTTAAGGAAGCACAACGTTGTCCACACCAAAAAAAAACCATTTGAATGTAAGAATTGTCCAAAGAAATATTCAGATCAAAGCTCATTGTGGAAGCATAAGAAAATACATGAGAAATAAAGGCGCATGTCCTGAAAATCGAGACATTTTTTACTTTTCTTCTTCTACCCTTTATCTATAATAGAATAGGTCGTGCTGTAAAAGTTGCATAAAATTAACGAATTCTCTGCAATCTTGATCAATGTAATTTGATTCTCTCTATAAGTCGGTCCCGAGCGACTTTCAATTATCGAGAATATACCCATAACAAGTTTTTAATTGGAGACAACGTACAAAACGAGGACCGGCCACAAGGCTACTTCCAGCCAGGCTGCCATTTTATAAGTTGTCATCTTTTAAAATTGTGTAATCAGGTGTAAAGTTACTCATTAAGAAACGAACGTTTCAGATCTTCTTTAAAAGTTTTTATAGATTCAAAGTCAAGATCATTCCATAGATGTACATTCTAGTTAGTACGTGAAGCGTTATTACTGTGCGAGACCAGTCTTTTTAGATAGCCTGGGCCTCACCATGGTACGGCTGAAATGTTAGGCATAAGATTCGAATATGAAGGGCTCAGTGCAAGAACGGCCTATTTTATATTGCTATTATGTTAGGCCGTTGTTGCACTGAGCCCTTCATATCAAAATACTTTAAAAAGCCAACCAAAGAAAGGAGTTTGTGTACGCTTGAGTATCATTACGACCTCTATATTATAAATCTCAGACAAGCCTTGAAACACTTTAAGAGTTTATTTTTCATGACTTTAGTGAGACTTGGGTTGAAAACTATATCACCCTAGAGAAAAAGAGGAATGATTACGGATTGAACCAATTTCAGCCTTGTTGCAAGAGGCAAAGAACCCGAGAAGCGTCGAAAAACCCTAAAAATATTATAACAACGCTGGATATTTGTCCAGTTTAGAATATAGCTCTTAAGTAGTGCAAAAATTTTAACTAAATTAGAGTAGGAAATATTTTCATTGCAAGAAACGAACTAAAGGGGGATCAGCAATGATTTAGTTTTAGCTGCAAGTTCTCTGTGGACCACTCCTCTATCTTACTAAACCTAGCTACTATTCAGAATGTCTATTTATATTTCTATATTGTCTTTTTTTCCCCTGAGACATTGATTTGCAGGTTGTCAGCGTAAATATAATACGAGCATGTAGAGTCTAGTGTCTCAACAATACTATTCATGTAGATCTTGCTTGACAAGACTCTTGACAGTTATTTAAAATCTATTGACTAAATTAAGTTTCCTATTTCAATAAATTGTTATTATTAAAATTAGAAGTTAATCTTTTTAGCACAAAGAAAAGCTATAATCAACCTTAAGTTTTACTACGTTCTAAAGGAAAAGGCCATGAGAACTGTCAATCGCTAGCCTTCTAAATGAATAGAGCTCAGGAAGTACACGTCATCAAATCTTCTTTTGACAGCGGTGCCTAGGGTAAAATAGTAACCCTATATGAAAACTAAGACGTTAAATGTTTTGGTTTTCCAAGACATTTGACATAAGCAGGATGATGATTTTAGTAAGTCCGGAACTCTATTCTATGATTAAAACCACATTTTTAGAACAAGATACTCACGAAATGTATTCTCAAAAGATGGGATAACGTACACTCCTCCAATATCTTCACTTTGTAATCTTTTGCTGCAAAAATAAACAAAATTTAAAATTCCGGAACACAAAATCAAATTACGACATACTATTCAGCTAGTATTTTGTACTCTTGGAGCACGGTTGAGAGTAATTTATCGTATGAATCCAGAGTCATTTTCTATTTGTTCTCCAGCTAGCTATTAACTTAATCTAAAAAACTATTTGAAAAATTTAATTTAAATGTTTTAGTTAAATATGTTTCTAATTATCCATTTCAAAATCATCAATATGAATTCATTAATGTATAACTTTGTACATAAAAAGACCCTAGGTCTTAAGAATTTTTAATAAATAAATACAATACAACTGAAAAGTAAAATAACACTTCTGTCTGACATTTCTACATAACTTCAAAACATTTACCCATAGGTAATAAAAAGCATAACATATGCTACCCGCATAAAAATACGAGAGTATGATTATGTTAACGGTACGCTTAATATATCAATGGGTACTGTAACTTCAAATAATTTTGTCCGATTCATATGTTAATTTAATTTCGTTCTGGCTTGAATTCCAAGAAATAAATTGTACTTTACCCTGAAAATACCGTAACGGATTACTCAAAGGATCATACTTTTTTAGGAATTGTTCTTGGATACTTACCACGAGATTATATTCCGAATTTGAGATCATTCTGATCATTAGAACTCAAGATTTCTGGGAAATTCTGAATAGTCTGTATGGGGGTCCCAGACCCCGTGGCTCATTAACAAACTCATCCTTAATTTTGTCGAGAAAAGCCCCCACACAAAGCCAAATCAATTGAGAATTACGTGACTTATCGAATATACAGACACACACAGATTCTTTTTCGTATTTCAGACCATTTAGGGCAACTTTTCCCGTGGAACCAAACTTTTTCAAATTTTACTCAATGCATAAGCTTTTCTTTTCCATAGATATGCTGAGAGAAAGAAACAAAAGCTAAAACTATGGGCTAAAAACCAAGGAACAAGGGACGCAATAGTTACTTTACCCTATGGATGACGAAAAATCAATTTAAAATATTTTTAATTTTACTTAGGGACCCTTTAGTAAACAGAGACTTATTGATAGAAAACCTGAGTTTTTTTTGTTTTGAACCAATATCGGGTCAGACTTCTGATTGGTTGAAAATAGCCAATCATCGAACCGAAGATTGTATTTTGGCATGACAATACAAATGGCTGAAAATGTTAAAAAGAGTGAATGAAAAGGGATATGAAATGAATAAAATGGAAGATTTCTATCAATAAGTCTGTGTTTCTCTAGTGTCTGTAATTTTACTGATTGCCATATTTCTCTTGTAGTGCAAACTACCAATCTGGAGGCAAATGCTAAGCCAGTCATACTGTTAAGAGCTTATGTGAACTTTTTCATCACACAGATTGCTTGTATTTTGGCGAACAAAAATACTAAATTTTTGACCCAACCTTCGATAGTTTTCTAGATATAATTTTTGATAAATTGCTAATAAGTTTGCAGGTTGGAGTATCAAGTGCTAAAGAACAGTTCCTAAAAAAGATTTAAGGACATTGGGAATCCCAATTTTCTAAAATTGGGATCTATCACTCTTATGCATCAAGAATTTTCTGGAATCTCGGGTAACCCGAGTCGGGTTCAAATGGTGGGGATGAGCTCAAATCAAGAATATAAGCTTTTAGTAAGTATAAGTACCCATCAAGAACAGTTCCAATCCTAAATTGCATCTACCATCCGTTTTTTTTGATTATATTACATATTTCAATTTAAAATTGCGTTCCTATGATATAAAGTTTTAGAAATAAAGAAACCCTGTGGTACCACGAACGGGTCCGTGGACACGTTCTTGGTATGGTTCCATGAGCTAGTTTATGAACGGGTCCAAATCGTTTGGCAATTTTCAAATAGCTCAGAAAAATTTAATAATAATATAAGAAGGCCTATAGTACACTATTGGGACCAGGCGAGTCCTCATATTTCAGAGAACTTTCTAGGTATTAGTGGACCTACAGCTTATAGTGGATTCCGAACCACCACAACTTTAATGGTTATGCTAATGAGTTACCAGTTCATTGAGCCCATCAAGTCATGTTAAATTTTTGCTGCGAGGAAATTGACTAATCTCTTCGACATGAACGACATTCAAACGCTTTCTATCGCAAACTTAAGTTTTTGCAGCAAGTATATTTTTGATAGCATGGCTCTGACGATGCATGTCGGAAATCACCTTGTTTACCCTATTATTCATTAACAATAGCGCACACAAAGTAATTTATCTTCGCGACANTTAATTCAATCGCCACAGGTCGAATTTGATTCCGTACCCTTGTGGTTCATAGGCAGAAGCTATACCTATCAAGCCACAAGGGCAGTCAATAAGACAGAAACGTTGGGAAATTATTTTTATTGCTGAAATTGAATAATAACGTAAAAAGTGAGTTTTCCAATCATTTATTCATGATGTGAGTATAATTTTTTAAAAAGGCTTTAAATATTTCCATATTTTTCCGAAGATTTTGAACATCATAACTAGAGGCCACTTTATGGTTTCCTATATTTAGCTTTTCTGCCGCCCTTTCGTTCTGATGGTGATGGTTTTTTACGTTATTATTCAATTTCACCAATAAAAATAATTTTCCAACATTTCTTTCCTAATTATAATCTNTATTTTTATTGCTGAAATTGAATAATAACGTAAAAAGTGAGTTTTCCAATCATTTATTCATGATGTGAGTATAATTTTTTAAAAAGGCTTTAAATATTTCCATATTTTTCCGAAGATTTTGAACATCATAACTAGAGGCCACTTTATGGTTTCCTATATTTAGCTTTTCTGCCGCCCTTTCGTTCTGATGGTGATGGTTTTTTACGTTATTATTCAATTTCACCAATAAAAATAATTTTCCAACATTTCTTTCCTAATTATAATCTTTTTTCTTTTTCCCTATTTACGACGTTTGTAATCCGTCTATATTGGGTAAATCTTGTTTTAAATTTTTCCGAACTATCTCGCCAACAAAATTCCCATACGATTTGGACCCATTCATGGAACCATACGTGGTACCACTGAGTATGGTTATGATTTTGAAAACCACGAAAGTAATAGCAAATCTGATTGGACCAATTATGTTGACCTTACAGTAGTACTCTATAGAGGGACTTACCACAATTAAATTATCACGAGAAGAAAAAAACTTACGGAGTTTTATCAATGAAATATTAAATTTAAATTCAATACAAAAAAATGATTTTGCAATAAATTATTTTTTCTTCTCATCCTTCACTTTCTCAGCCTTCTCATCCTTCTTCTCTTTGTCGTCCTTCTTCTTCTCATCCTTATCCTTATTCTCTTTCTTGTCGTCCTTCTTCCCCTCCTCAGCATCACGGTTGGTCAATTTATTGTTGATCAAGTTGTGGAGGGCGATAATAGAACGTACCAAAGACGCCAAGTAGACGACAAGCATTTGATCGTTTGTCTTGACGTACAAAGTGTCTGTAAAGTTCTCTTGCGTAATGTCGGGCAATAAATTCAAAATGTCCTGGAGATGATAAACAATTTGATGGTTGATTGGAAGCTGCCCATTTCCGACCTTTTGTAGATAGTTCTTAATATCTCTGAGCTGGTTATTTAATCCTTTCAAACCAAGAAGCTGATTTGTTATCTTTTGAGATAAACTTCCAACCGTTGTGTCCTTGATGTCCCTTAGCAGATGCTCCACACCCACTTCTTCAGCTTCTTCGGCACCGATTTCGCTGGACACATGCTCAAATGTTTTAGAAGTTGGAGAGCCATCATCGTGCACTTCCTCTACGGCAATGTACGCTTCGGTCGGTAGACCTAGATCTTTAGGTTTCGCATCAATTATAACTAGGACCGAATTTGGACAATATCTTCTGACTAGCTCATTAATTGCAATATCATTTTGGTTCAGCTTAGGTCCAGTGTGATACCATCCTACAACGCGCTCCCTTGCATTTACTTTCTTAAACATTCCATACATGTTCTCAAGGTAGTCGTGGTCCAAAAACCAGACAGATTGGTCTTTGTCATCCTCGTCAAATGGAACTAAAATTATTTATTGAATTACTTAATATTTTAATGAAATTAGCGTGTGAAAATACCTGCAAAACTGTTGGAAACGTCTAAGACTCCTTTTGCCCTCCAGCAACCTAGGAGGACTCCAACAACACGCTTCTGGTTCCCGATTTTTCCCATACGGTTGAAATGATCCACCACACTCAGTAAAACCAGTGGGTGGACAATTACCTTTGTTGTTGTTACTTCTGATGGCATTTTTACGCTATTTAGAAGCCTTTTTATTCGGAAAATTGAAGAAAATTCGGCACAATCAGAATGACAAACAAAATTTTGACTTTTCGCCGTCTTGTTGGCTACAATTAATCGATTACTTTTTTGATGGGCTGAATAAAGCCCGTTTTTTAATGCCCGTTCAAAACCCTCATTCAAAAAGTCAGACCGTCCGAGTTTTGCTCGATTTTTTGGTTAGGCCGATGTCCGTCCGTCTGACAATTCTTTTCAATTTTCTGAAATATCAATAATTTCGATGGCGCGTTGTATTTATTGGCTTTAGAATTCAATTTCATGAGTAGAATAATGAAAAGGGTTTTTCGCACATTCATTTCTATACATGTGCCAAAATTTGCCACATGGGTGTTATGATTATTTGTCATATTTTACGGATTTTTAATAAAATATAAAATCCACCATTCATCTTAAGTCTCAGATAAACTGTGTCAAAACCTCGGTCAAAACCCTTGAAATTCAGTCAGATTTGTGTCTGACTGACTTTTCCAACCGTGGAGATCAATATGCCTGCATAGCTCGAATATCTAAAAGGACGGACATCGCCGTCTGACGGTTGAAAAAGTCAACCATGTGGTCTTTAATTGAGCGGTAAATATTTTGAAATCACCTCAACTTTTCTCTATGAAATTAAATTGCTGAAGCGAAAAGTCAGTTTTTAGATGAAATGAATTAAATTTCATTTTTATAAAGATATAATTAATTCACAATTTACATTTTTAAATCTTAAGATCATTGTGTCAAGATCATCCATTTTATTATTTGAGTTTCAATAATCGCAATCTCATCCAAGCTCTTTTTTCTTGAAACACTCATTTTCCTTTTCCAAGCTGCACATTATTTGTTTCCAAATCGTCACGAATTTTGCTAACGTTGAGAGAGTTTATCGAATGCTAACCGATTCTATACCACCATCTATTAGAAAATATTTGGTCATAATATTTTCAAACACTGTATGAAAAGTTCAACTTTGAACAGTATTTTTTGCTGTTTTGACCACTCAAAACTTACAAAACCTGAAACTGGTATCAACAATAAAAGTTGTATACTTCAAGATCTAATCAAAAAAGTTATCTAATTTGTGTTGTTCCATTCCTAAAATCTTTAATAACTTTTAAAATTATCAAAATGACAGTTTTTCTTATAATTTAATTTTTTTTGTCTAATAATTTGTAAAATTTAATACTTTTCGAATCAATTATCATTAGTTATCATTTACTACATTTCATGAAACAAGTTCTAAAAAAATATTTTCCGNATGACAGTTTTTCTTATAATTTAATTTTTTTTGTCTAATAATTTGTAAAATTTAATACTTTTCGAATCAATTATCATTAGTTATCATTTACTACATTTCATGAAACAAGTTCTAAAAAAATATTTTCCGTAATAACCGTCAAAAGTACAAAAATAAAATTGATTGTGACAAAAGCAATTAAAGAATTAATGAATATAGGGCAATGGAAACTGATTTGAACATTTTTACCGCAGGACGTCACTACTTAATTTAATTCCATTATAATTTTACTTCCTATTATTTTAATCTAGATGTCGTTAGTGCATAATAAATCTAAGGGTTCTTATGTAAAAGATTTTTCCTGCATACTTAGCAAATTAAACTATACAGTTTGTCCATCGCCCTATTGTTAGGTTTACAGACACTGGAAATACACAGACGTCATGTCAAAATACAACCTTCAGCTTGATTTTCAACCAATCAGAAGACTGGCCCGATATTGGTTCAAAACAAAAAAACTCAGGTTTCCTATCAATAAGTCTCTGTTTACTAAAGGGTCCCTAGTTAGGTTCATATCTTGTTATTTTTCTATAGTTATGTTCACTAGAACTATAAAATAAATAAATTGTTTAGTAATTGCATTATCAATTTTGACCAAAAACTAACTACCAAAAATTTCAAACTAAAATTCGATTCCATTTCTCTTAAATAGATGATGCACATCTATCGAGTAATATGCCAATAAACCAACAACTTTTCCAGCTTTTCACTGCTTTTGGGTATTTTAAATCATGCAATTACTAATTCGGAAACACAAATTCACTTCAATGTTTATAGGTTAAGTTATTTTTGTTTCTTCTTGCGCCAAATTATGACGTAGGCCTTGTCTTGAGGAAAAAAAGATTTTCTGTTCGCTTATTTTTGTTTAAAATCAAAACTTCGATATATATGAACTCCAATCGAACTCAATTTAGGTCAAGTGTACTGTACATATACTTGACTACGCTATTTATAAGCATTAAGCAAAACAGTACAAGTTTCGAGTGGACTTTAATGCACAAATATGACCAAGATAGATTGGAAGCATTTTTTTAGTCCTATATTTTAATCAGCATTTTTGACATCGGATGAAAAAATATTCCATGACGTCAATCGATTGTAACTCAATCGATAACTCTTATCACTGAAGGTGTTTTACATTTAAAGCCATATAAAAATTGCAAATTAATGCAAAAACCTTTTATCGACATCTATAGGGGGCCTATATTAAATTTTATACATGTCATATCAGACGTACAAAATGTATACTTGTGTAACAAACTTCATGAATGACACACTGAAAACTTTATCTTTAGTGTCTGATAAAGATTATTATACCTTTTATCGTCTTATCATATATTAAAAATGGTCTCTTTTAAACATTCTGTTCAACTCGCTGTTATTTTTTATTGCAGTTTTGATTTGAACGTGATTGAAGGCGGTATCTAAAAATGATTTTTCGATTCGAGTTCGTTTATTTAATTTTAGTTTTAAAATTTAGTATAATTTTTGGTACTGCTAATATTACAAATAGCTTTTATTTGAACAGTGAAAAGCAAAATCACGTTAAGGTAATATATAATTACATATAAATTTATGTTGTTTTAAAATACGTATTTTTTAAATTCAGGATTTTCTGAAGCGAGTTTGTGAAGTTCCTGAATTTGATGCGACAGTTATTAAATCTATAAAAAATAATATCAGTACTAAAAATTTAAAAAGCTTATGTAAAGAGAGTGGGATAGGGTCACCAGTTTTATTATGGATACCAATTTCTAATTTAACAAATTTTGATGATACTGGAAAAATATTTTTAGGAAAAACGTCAGATCAAATTTATTGTAATTTTAATATCAGTTCGAATAAATGCATTTCTGTTTCCATGGACGAGGTATGACTAATGACTATATTCCGCACATTATTATTTAGACCTTTGAGAAATTTAAATATTTTTAAAACCTTGATAGATAAATGTTAATGAGATATTTGTATTGCACGAAAAATATCCAGAGAGATATGAAGTGAACGACATAAAATTCAGTGACTGGATGAATGTTACGAAATTGGGTACATCTGTTCTTGGTATATTAAATAAAATATGTTTTATTA
>JXPH01004764.1:9503-21115 GCA_001014845.1 Mochlonyx cinctipes | reverse complement strand
TCTTTAATAGGGATTACATATAAACCAAGACGCAAACTAAAAAAAGGCACGAACTAAGACATTAACCAAAATACTACAATATTATACCAGGTTTTGCTTTTGAAATCTACAACTGAAACAATGAATGCTAAGATGTCCAGAAGCATGGTTGGTGCATTGAAGAACAAATGTCTTAGTCTTGGTCATCGGCGTGGTTTCATAGACTAATGAATAGTATTCATTCGTCTATGATATCTAGAGAGAGAAGGGAGCTCATATTTGTGACTCGTCAAAATGACAATTTTTTTTTGCATCAATCGATTGGCGATCCAAAAATATTTCTTCGCAAAATATGATGAATCCTTCACACAAAATCCGATGAACTCTTTTTGGGTTCAAAGTAGCCAAAATTTTGGTAAAGTCTACCTACTTTATTTAGGGTTCAGTGGAACCCTAAATGAACTCTAAAATAGATCAACCGAACTCTTTCTGGCTAATTTGAAGTCTTATTCAGAGTTCAGTTCAACTCTAATCAGGGGTTCCACCACTGAGATTTTTTTAGGGTTCAATGAACACTTTTTTAAAGTTCCCCAGATTTTCAGTGATTCCTTGAGTAATTTGCAAAAACCATTCGCAGATTGCCAATTTCGATCAAAAGTTGTCTGTAATGGTGGTTCGAGGTAGGTTTTAAAGGTCTGGATATGAATCCGTCGAGACACTTTGGAAAAAGTCAATGGTTAGGTCAACGGAAGTTGCGATCTTCCAATTCTTCTTCTGGCCATACCATTCCAAAATTTAATAATCTCTCAACGTGTCCTTTATCAACAATGCGTAACTACGATTTCAATTTTTTTTCATCAAAAACTGGTAAATTGCGAACATTTTCTGCAAATTGTTCCTCAAAATCTATATTTCTAGAAAAAAAATTGTCATCTCGTCAAGTTGCAAGTATAAGCTCCCCACTAGATCTATGTCTTTGTCTGCAACCAAACCACAACGACGAGAACCATAGACAAATGGATACTAAGATATCCAGAAACATGATTTTCTAGTTGGTGCGGTCGTTATGCATCTCATGTGATTTGTTAAGGCATACCAACGTTCAAAAAAGATATGGTCGTGAGTGCAACCACAACCAAAATAATGCATTGAAACAGTAGGTGGCGTGTATCTTCAATAGGATTACATGTAAATCAAGGCACAAACTAAACACCAAACAGAAAGACTACATTTTTATAACAGTTTTTAAAATAACAACAGGGTTTTGAAATGCACAGCGACTAGCACAACGACATTTGTTCGTCAATGCATCGCACTAACCTTCTGAACATCATAGTTTCATTTGTCTATGCGAGAACGATTACTTGGCTCTTCAATGCACAAAATCATGGTTCTGGATACCTTAATATTCATTGTCTGTGACAGTACTAGGTGGTGCGCATCTTCAATAGGGATTACATGTAAACCAAGACACAAACTATAAAACAAAACGGCACAAACTAAGACGCAAACCAAAATGTTACAACATTATACAAGATTTTGCTTTTGAAATCAACAACGACGACAACTACGTTATTGGTTCTGCAATGCTCATATCCATGCTTCTGGAACTTAGTTTTTGTTATCTTTGGTTCAATGCACAAAACAATGGTTCTGGTTATCTTAGAATTCATTCTCTTTGTCTGTTCCCGTTCTTTTTCTTGCTCTTGTTCTTCTTCGCAACAAAAGTAAGAACAAGTTCGCTAATGTGCCACGGAGTCTGGGGGCCCCAACTCACCAGATTTTTCCATAAATCTTGCATTCTAACGATCGAAATGAGCTCGAATTTGGAATATAATCTTTTGGTAAGCATCCAAGAACAGTTCCTAAAAAGATTGACCCTAGGACATCAGGATCTGAGAGCTCCTATGTAGCAGGAACTTTCAGAACTCTCTAGAAGTTGTGATCGAGATGAGCTCAAATTTGAAACATAAGCTTTTGGTGAGTGCCCAAAAATAATTCCTATGCTAAATTTGGAATCATATCATCCGTTCCAATTACCCCACTTACTTTGATAAGTCTGTAAATACTTTTACGATCTTCGATTTGTTAGGGGCATTTATAGGGTAATTTAGGTATAATGAGCTATCTATGTCATTAGACCATGGTTCATTTCTTTAAAATATAACCAGGTTGCGGGCATAGTGCAGGGTAGAGTAAGTGTACGCCCAAAACTCTCAGATTATTATCATTCAATTAAGATAGATTAAATTTGGAATAAAAATGGTCTTACACTGTTCCTTTTCCTTTTAATGTCAAAACGCCATATTGTAAGCCCCGTTGTATTTCCATTTCCGAACAATAAATTTTTATGAAACAGCAGCACAAAAGAGATTTTTCACTTTGTTGCCAACCTAGTTATTTTATTTGATGCTTTGGATTAGTTTTAGACTGCTTTAGTACTTCCAGACATCAATTGAATGCGGAACGGAAACAAACTTTGCTTATATGGTCCTTAATGAGAAAAAAGAAGTTTTCTCTTAAACATTCATTAAAATCTTACGAATAGTGAGTGTATCGTGCAACTTTAAAGTAGGAGGAATAAGTGCCACCCCACATAGTAATGCGCTATTTTCATACATACAAATTACTTTATTTTAATGATCTCTTGAGAGATATGTCGTCAAATTTCAAGGATGCAGTTTTCTCTTATTTTATGTCCACATCAATGGAGTAAAGTTTGCTCCCAAGTCTCTCGCAAAACTTTTAATTAACAAAATTAAAATGTAATTAATGAATGTATCACGGTCCAGGTGGAGCCGTAAATTGGAAAAGTTGCTTCATTTTTTCAAGTACTTAACATTTTTGATAAGTAAATTTTACTTTTTTATTACATTTTTAAGTATTTACGTTTTAAATCTAAACAGTCATTTATTTTCCTTGAAACAACAACAAAATCTGAGGATTTCAATTCAATTTCATCACGAAAAAACTGGTAAGAGAAACCAAGTTAATTAAAACTGAACTCTAGTCCTCTTTGAATCAAATACTTTTCATAAAAGACCTTAATAGTACTTTACAGCTAAGCACCTGCTCAATTAATTTTGTAATATAGTGATAAATGTTAATAAAAAAATGAAAACTCGAGGCCATTTCAAAATCCCACAGTCAAGATTATGTCATAAAAACCCACCTTCCATCCCTGTACTTCCCAATCCCAACCCCATAAAACCAAACCACACAAAAATTGTAAAGGACACAAAAGGCTACGTTACAAAATATAATCTGCTAAAAAAATAAAAAATAATTACCTCTATTTAAGAAAATTGTGAAAATTGAGAAACGAATCTCATACATTTTCCACCCTCATCTCATTCTTTTCCCTACCCCTCTCCCGTCTTCATCTCGTTTTCTCATGCCAAATGTGGTTTTTGTTCTTTTACGATTTTAGGCTTAAGTTTTAGAATTTAAATGAAGGAAAAATTGTGGTTTTTTCTAAATAAGGCCAAATTATTCATAATGTTTTCGTTTTTCATTTTTCCTCATTTCTCTTTTAACCCCATAAAAGGTTATTAGAGCAAAAAAACAGTCTTTTTGGGGTGTGAGTTGTGGACCACAAGTCTTTCTTCTTGTGCAATAGGTAAAATCGGGTGCAAGGCTCTGTGTATTAGGGTTAGAGCAGTCTTAGCTGAACTATGAAAAAATGTGGACGACTGAACGGGCCCGTAAATATTCTCTACTGACTAAGTCGGTAGTCCATGAAGTACTGTACGGGTTGAAATATCTCAGACATTAGTTCAAAATACACTTTGGCAAGTTTTGGGTCTTAAGGCCCCTCCAATACATTTATTTCATTATAGTGGTGTTGGTCGAAGAAACCAACTTGTATTATGAACATTGTGGCGCTCCAGAACTTAAATGTGGCTTAAATTAAAGAACAATCACTCTTGGTAACATAAAAATTTAAAATACTGAACGTTCCTTGTTTATTACCAAAACTGATGAAAATCAAAAATTGGCTATAGTAAACTTCGGAAATACTTCTGATATTCGGACTTCGGATTACCTTCAGCACATTTCGGATGACATTCGGAACACTTCGAGTAGCCTTCAACACACTTCGGGAGACCTTCGATACAACTTTAATGACTTTCAGTACACTTCAGGTCTCAAATTGAAATTTTCTTTACCTTTCGCAGGTCTTTGGGTGATTTCCAATTATAGACAACATACCCTTAGTAGCCGGTGGACTACTTAAATCCAAGTGAATTTCAAGATTTTTAAATTTTTAATAAGAAAACACTCGCATGCTTAACTTCACATGAAAAATGTCTAGCTAATTTTACTGATTTGGTAGATAGATAAAAATCTACGACATTTTATAGTAACAAAATAACTAAACGCTCCATATTTGTTACAAGTCAGTCAATTTAGACATAAGCCCGGGCACATTGGAGCATAAACCGTTTTTCAGAAACTCTCAAAAAGTGACGATAGTTGGAAACTTGTTATAACTGATTTTACATTTATAATAGCGGAATATTTTACAATTTACTGATTTTTTCCTTAAATTTAACTGAATTTTTCACTTAATTTGGGCCAACAGAAATTAATTGACCCATTTAGTTAAAATGACAGAAAATTCCGATAAATTTACTTACCGATTGCGTAAATTTTACTGAATTTTTAATTAATTTTTACTGATTTTTTCGATTCAAAATTGCAAAAAAAATATTATTGCTTTCAAAAATACAAAAAACAATATGAAAATATTCAGTTAAATTCATAGAAAAATTCAGTCAAAATAAGTTAATCGTCCAGTAAATTTAAGGGAATTTTCTTTCATTTTGACTGGACAAGTCAGTTAAATTCTCTTGCTTTTGATCCAAATTAACTGAAAAATTCAGTTAAAGTTAAGGAAAAAGTCGAAACAGCGTATTAAAATATTCCGTAAACATAAATAACAAATCAGTAATAAAAATTTCCAAAGATCGCCACCTTTGAAATTTATTTCGAAAATAACTTATGTCTCAGATATATGTCAAAACTAATTGATCCATCCAGTACTATATGGTTTACCGACTGATTCAGTAAACATTAATTATGAGCCCATTCCACGGTCCACTTTTTTCAGAGTTTAGTTGACTTTACTAGCTTTTTAAATATTCCAAGAGTGCGGTGTATTGTAATATTTCATCATTTACGCGCTAAAACGACATCGGTATTGAAATAAAGAACGTGTTTCTGATGTTCATCCGCTTCTAAAACAGTATTCGTGCACACATTTAAAATAACTGTTCATAAGAACACAACTACACTACTACACTCGTATACAGCATTCATCTGACACGGCAGAAGTAAACAAATGTTGGTATTCCAAAAATATTTGTCCAATTGAACTGTCATAATGTTGTTTTGTTTCTTATATTATGTACTCGGTGATTAAAAAGTGTTGAAAACTAATTGAAATTATGGATTATTGATTAGATTAAAAAGAGTGGCAGTGATGACAAGTATTACACAATTGGTGTTTAGTGGAATATCGAGAAAGTGATTTGAAACATATTTGGAACATTGAAAATTTACACAAAGGTTGGTGATCTTCCGATATGACGTTTCATCTTTTACCGTGCAATAATAAAGTTTTGTGATTTTATGTAATATCCCTGAAATAAAGAGTAGACTGCACAGAATTGTACACTGCCCATTTCCTGGTACAATGTTAAATTTGTTTAAAATTAATATTTTCTTTATTAAAGATTTTTAAGGCATCTATTTTAAGGCATTTCATTAACTTATTTTAGTCGCAGATATTGCGTTTTCTCTTTATTTTTATTAGAGTAATTACACCAAAATTATTGTAAATAATGTAAATTAAGTAAATTTAATATTTATTTCGAAATATTTATTTTGATCGAAAAGTATTTCGACATTTTTTCGAAATATCAAAAATAGTCCACCACAATTTTTTTTTCTTGGACTACTGGTACATTGCATGGTACAAACATGTGGTTGTACAACGGGAATGTGTCACGTGTGAGTAGAACTACTACTACTATTCTACTCTACTACTATTTTTAATTATTTTTAAAAAATAAATTGGATCTGCATTCCTAATCGTTTAAACTGCCAGAATATGCATCTCAAAACTTTACAAATGTCTGTTTTTTCGTTAAGGTTACTATTTTTTTGGTAGGGTTGATCCAATTTTTGTCATTTTGACCACTTTTTACTTCATGAGGTCAACAACACTGAATATCTAATTCTAAGATGAATCAAATTTACTCATATAAGAAACCATTTTGACCTCGACATGTACCCTAACTTGGAGACTCTCATCAAAGAAAGAAAAACAGAAATATTTCAACAAATCCTGGACTTCCTAAAAGCCGCAAAGATCAGTATCTAAGGGGGAAAGCAAAAACATTACAAAATCGAATTAGAAAGCGAAAGAAATCCACAATATTTTAACAACCACACTGTTAACTTTCTATTGACTGGACAATCCGTATATGTGATAAATAAAANAAAGCAAAAACATTACAAAATCGAATTAGAAAGCGAAAGAAATCCACAATATTTTAACAACCACACTGTTAACTTTCTATTGACTGGACAATCCGTATATGTGATAAATAAAAGGAGCTATAACATCAATGTTTATTCCAGTCCCTCACCTACCAGGCTTCTTTTGTCATCATTTGTGAGGAAAAGCAGAATTCAGTCAGTCAGCCACTTTTTACTTGTCATGTTTTTCGTAGATGTCATATTTGAATTCTGCAAAAAAAACTCCTGGATACCAATTTTTCTGGTTCTAATTTACCTAGTTCAAGATTTTCCAACTTTCCAAGTTTTCATACAAAATATTCGGAGAGCCTAACGGTGAATTTGAAATATCTCAAAAACTCGTAATTCGATAAAAGTCAACAAAAAATCTAAATAATAAAATGTTTGAGAGTTCTTAGAACATTTCAAGATGGTCGCACCAACAGAAGCTAGTGTAGCATACAAAAGACCGTTATTTGTGGTGAAAAGTACAAAATTAAAATGGCCAGAGATGCATAACGGCCAACTCCAAAAGTGTGAAAAAAAATCAAGGATGATCCTTGGACCAAATGGCAACTTTTTGGGCGGTTCGTTTTTGAGTTTCATCGTTTGAAAGTCCTCCATACAACTGCGCTCCACCCTGTTGTACATCCAGGAAATAAGGGTAAATATTTTTGATTTTCTTTCTTTCTTGATTCATATCTATAGATTGAAAGGAAAAGCTTATGGTATTAAGTTGATCTAAATTTGAAGAAGATCGGAATAGTATTTACAGAGTTATCGAAAAAAGTCTGGTGATTCTGATTGGAAGCACCAGGCCAGGAACGGATGATATTCTCCTTAATTTAGTATATGAACTTTATGCTTACTTATCAAAAGGTTATATACCAAATTTAAGCTCATTCCGATCACCAGAGCTCAAGAATTCTGGAAGTTACTGGTACGTATAAGTCCTCCGATCACGATGTCCGAAGAATAGTTCCTCAAACATTTTGAAGAAATATTCCTGGATGCTAACAACAAGCATAAATTTGAAATTCAAGCTCATTCCGATTACTAGAACTCAAGAATTCTGGAAGCTCAAGCTACTGGTACCTAGGAGCCCTCAGATCCCGATGTCTCAGGCTCATTATTTTTAGGAATTGTTCTTGGATACTTACCAAAAGCTTACATTCCGAATTTCAGCTCATTCATATCACTAGAACTCAAGAATGCTGGAAGTTCCTGGTGGGCAGAGCCCTTAGATCCCGATGTCCTAGGGTCAAACTTTTTAAGTTCTGTTCTTCGATACTTACCACAAGATTATATTCCAAATTTGAGCTCATTCCAATCATTGGATACTTACTAAAAGTTTAAGTTAAGTAAGTTTGTATGGGAGCTCCCAGACTCCGTGACCCTATTTGGCCCATTAACAAACTCATCCTTACTTTTACTGAAAAAGCCTCAACACAAAATTTCAGCCAAATCGTTTGAGAATTACGCCAGTTATCACACACAGACACTTTTTAAAGTGTTTTTTACGTTTCAGACCATCTAATGATAGAAATGGGCTCAAATTTGGAATACATATGAGCTTTTGGAAAGTTTTTAAGAACAGTTCCCAAAAATTCAACCCTGGGACATCGCGATCTGAGGGCTCCTGGGTACCAAGAACATCCAGAATTCTTGAGTTCTAGTGATACGAATGAGCTCAAATTCAAAATGTAAACTTATCGTAAGTATCCTAGAACAGTTCCTAAAGAAGAATGAGCCTGAGACATCGGGATCTGAGGGCTCGTACTTTAGGAACTACCAGATTCTGATTTTCGGAATGTGCTCATATTTGGAATATAGGCTTTTGGTAAGTATCCAACAATAGATCATCAAAAAACTTGGCCCAGGGACATCGGGATCAGAGGACTCTTAGGTACGAGTAACTCTCAGAATTCTTGAGTGATCAGAATAAGCTCAAATTTGGTATAAGCTTTTGAAAAGGACCCAAAACCAGTTCCTATTTGTTGGGAGTAATTATTCCGACTCATTACGGTTACAGAAGAAAGTCTTGATTCTGCATCGAACTCGGATTAAATATTTTCAAACTATCGTCTTGTCTTGCGTTTGCTTATCACAAAACTGTGTATCTCTTCAGCGCAAAAATTTAAATTAATCAAACATAATTGAATTCAATTTCAGTATACAAAAAATGGTGCACGTACAAAGCAAACTTGCTCCAATTACAACAACCTGCATCGAATATGTCCACCCTTGGACACATTCTTGCCCAACGGCATCGGCAGAGCTGCTCATTGTTTCAGCACAAGATTGTCTTCGGATCTATACAGTTGTTTATACAGTAAGTACACACAATTCCTCTCCGTAGTACTACAAATTGGAAAATATTTTCAGCTATCCCTCCTTATGCGCGGTCGCATACCAAAGATATCGGACATTAAACGGACAGTTATTGGAATTATACAATCATCAGCATTTCTCACCACATCAGCCTTCACCTACTCCATGTGGTTATGCTGGATCCGCAGAACTTTCGGTTCCTTCAACTTTTTTACCGTTTCCTACATTCCAGCATTTCTCTCTTCCATTTGTGCTATTTTAATAGAAAGACCGTCCCGTCGAGGACTTTTAAGCTTATACGTTTCGAATGTGGCAACAGAAGTGCTTTGGAACATGTTGTCATCCCGAGGAATTGTCCGCCCAATTCCCTATGGGGAATGTATTATTTTCGGAGTGTCCACTTCGATCCTTTTGTATTACTATCGTATAAAAATGAACGATTATTACAAAGATTCAATATTTGATATCCTCAAATTTGTTGTTGGAAAAAGTGAAGTATTAGAAAATAGAGATGAAATTAAACAAGAACCGACAAGAGCCGTTAAAACACAAAAAATCCCTTACACTTTCATCCAAACTTTGTTGAAAACGTACCAACAAGTGATAAACAAACTGAAATTAATGAGCTCTCATCGGCTGTGTATGCATCAACACAGCTGCGTCTACAACACTTTGGCCAGAGGGTCGAAACTATTTTCAATCGGACTCGGCATTCAAGTGACCCTCAAGCTACTGCTGCAATCAAAGAAGTTGTGGAAAAAACCGAGCATTTTTTCAAAAGTTTTTTTCAATAAAGACATTTTAAAACTAGGGTTATTTATGGGCGGATTTACTTCAATTTACAAAATGACTTCGTGCCTGTTAAGGCATTTGACTGATAAAGATACACCGGCATACGCAATACCATCTGGACTTCTGGCCAGCGTAGCCTTTGCTTTCTACCCTGACAATACAATAGCTCTCTACATAATGTGGAAAATGCTTCAAATCAGTTACAATCGAGGAGCTGAGGAAAATTATCTTCCAACAATCCCAGGATTCACGATTATTTTGTACTGTGTCAGCACAGCATTACTCTTCCACGCTGCAACTTTAGAACCTTTGAATCTAAGGCCGAGCTACTGGAAGTTTTTACACTCGTTATCAGGGGGAAGGTAAATAATTGTTAAAACCTATTTTTAATATTTTTCAATGTTTGGAAATATTTTCCAGAATTTCTTTAATGGACCGAAAACCGATGGATGTCTGGGGATTAGAAACAAGCAGGGCTGTTGAGCTCGTCTCCAAAAAGACCAACACGGATTTTAACATTAAATTTCGAATCTAATGAATAAAACTGTAAATCGAGCTTAAGATGCAGTCTTCGTATCAGCACAAAAGGAGAAAATAAGATTGCATTCGCAAGGTGGAATTATGGCTACCCACACGATCCTGTTGAAGGATTTAAAGCTTTCATATGTAAATTTGTATTTTTATATGATTTTTTTTTGTTATTACAAAAATATATGTAGATTTAGGGGAGAAAAAAAAATCTATGCAAATTGCAAAATATATTATTATAGATTTTGAGCATGAACATCCACCATCTGCTGCTGCACATCGATGTCCAAAATAATGCATTTTGTTTTTTACTGATTTATGAATTTATCGATCGATTTTAAAATTTTCCATTCCACAACTGAAAAATATTTTGCATATTTTTGTACATCAGAAAACTGCATATTTTAATAATACAAAGAAAATTATAATCAGGGTAGAAATATTTTCAAGCACGTACAGTGGCTCATATCAACCATGAAAATCTTTTCAAAAGTTGAGGCACTTGACAAATTTCTAATTACCTTTCTCCTGAAATGGAATTATAATTTTTTTTACGTTTCATGGAAACTTCAATGAAATTATACTAGTTTTAATAAAGTTTTCGGAAAACCACAAGAGGATCTGTAAACTAATTATAGAGTTATCCGAAAAAGTCTGGTGTACTATATCACCCTCTGATTCCGATGACCTAAGCCAGATTTTATAGATATCAGTACTTTTTCAATCAAGATTTATGATGATGTAATGACATTTTATCGACACAACATTGACATGGTGTCGACATCGACATCGCCTATATCTCCTATAAATGTCAACACCATGCAGCGCAAATTTTCTTTTCAAAAGCTTCACGTTGCATGTTTGCACATTTGCATAAAAACAGAATAAAACCAAGACAATGCCCTATGGTAAAATCGTTACTTCCTCATAGAATTTAAATTTCAGACAGTTTTGGTTGAATTATCTGAAATTACGAGGTCAAAGCATAGATTCAGCGAGTATGTTCTAAAAAGTTGTAGATTTTGAAAAATCAAATAATTTTGTCATGCATCATTTCAAAAACAAGATATAGTTTTTAAAGTTTTTTTTAAAGCTATAATTTCTGAATGGTTGATAGGAAACGGATAAAGTTTTCTACAAACATGCCTTATTTTTATTTGAAAAAAAAAACAACAGCTTTTGCACAAAGATAAAATCGATTTTTATAGGGGGCTGAAAACTTTTGGGGCAAGTGCAAGAATCCTTCAACTAGAACCGCTTTTCGAGTCACCCCACACTATGTAGAGAATGTTCTCGGGTGCCACTCCACGCACTACTACGCACCGACACCTACTAGTCAGGCCTGCTTAAAGATACATGCGTTAAATTAAATAAATACTACTCTAAGCTGATGGCTACAAAAAGCACGTGTCAAGTAGCTTAGTGTACCATCCTTCTACCAAACCCACCCCCTACCA
>JXPH01004757.1:8715-30426 GCA_001014845.1 Mochlonyx cinctipes | reverse complement strand
ATCTATCTTTTTGCAGTTTTTTTTACAGTCCATCTAGACAAAAAAATCTTGATGGCTACGCGCACTTTTATAGCCGTTGGCTTACCAAAGGACTAGTCTTCGATCAGTCCTAAAAGACTGTGAAAAAGAACCTAATTTTTCATCAATCTTTTTTCAGTCTTTTTGTAGTCCTTCCCGACTGACAAAAATCTATCAAATTTTTTCTAAGTCAATTTGCAGTCCTTCCGGACTAACAAGACTCTCTTTGTTTTCAAAGTACTTTCCCAGTCATTTTGCAGTCCTTGTGGACTGATTTAAAATTTACCAAAAAATATTATATCTGGACTTGTGATATTTGTACTGTCTTTTTCAGTCTTTGAGGACTGATCAAAGACTGTCCAAGATGTTAGAATTCGCAGCAGTCTTAGAGTAGACAATCGGGACTAAACCAGAATGTAAAATAAATGAGTCCAAAAGGCCGGGGAAAAAACAATAAACTTTTTGGACAATTTGTCTAGTCCTCGAACAAAAACGGTGCCAATTCGCAACAGTCACCGACTGAACAATTGAGACTAGACCAGAATGTATGATAAATGAGTACAAAGGCCAGGGATAAAAACAAGTCTTCTTGGACCATTTGTCCAGTCCTCGAAGAAAAATGGTCCTAAAAGACTAAATTGTAGTCTAGGACTAGACCATCATGACCTGACCATTTCTTTAGTATCAAAAAAGACTCTATTCCTGTAACTTTTACTCGTAAAAGATTGTTACACATCTTTAAGATGATTGAGCTCCGTCAATGAACATGTTCTACACTTTGGTAAATATGTCACGACGTTGATTGGTAGCCATATACCTTTTAAAACGAGGGGCAAATATATAGTAAAAATCAGTGATCAAAACGGTACCGTTTCGTTTAAGGTAAAGTAAGGTTGAAAGACGGTTGAGAACGGTAAAAGACGGTTGAGTAAGGTTCAATACGGCTGTAAAGTAAAAGACGGTTGAGAACGGTATAAGACGGTTGAGAACGGTAAAAGACGGTTGAGAACGGTAAAAGACGGTTCAGTAAGGTTCAATACGGCTGTAAAGTAAAAAACGGTTGAGTATGGTAAAAGACAGTTGAGTACGGTAAAGTAAGGTTCAAGGGAGGTACAGTAAGGTTCAGTAAGGTAAAGTAAGGTTGATTAAGGTAAATTAAGGTATAGTACGGTAAAGTACGGCGGAGAATGGTTGAGAACGGTTTGAGTACGGTTTGAGAACGGTTTTAGAAGCCTGGTCAGAACGGTTTTGTTATTTTTGGCCCTCGTGTTAAAAGCACCACGATTGCAGAATAGAATTCCACATGGATGACTACGATCATGAAGCACTCAAATTCACATCAGAATCTTTGCCAACTGGAAGTTGCTTAGAACTGATGAATCATGGTGAGATTTTAAAAAGGTACGTGGTATTTCGTTTAGGTAATGTTGTAACATTACGTCCTGGCAACATACTTTCAAAAAACCTAATCAAAAATATTGCGTTCAAGGAACATAATGTTAGGTTGCTTGAGCAAAAAATTACTTTGAAGCAACTTAATCGCTTCCATTTTTAGTAAGTCATGTCAGCAGAGCATAATATTACGTTGCCACATCACTAACTTTCGTTGTCCTAACGTAGTTAAAAATCGGTATGGTGTCGCGAAAAATTACGTTCTCTCAACGTAACGAATGTAACTTAGACTGCAGCAATTAGAGCTAAAACAAGAAAACTAGAGTTTAAGAAACTACTAGAGAGTTTACTTTGGGTTCATAAATATTGTTATTAGTAGTAAATAGTGCACGGCATATCACTTAATTAATTAAGAAATAATGATGATGAAATAAATTGAGTGAAATTGTTTTCCCCTGGCAAATTTAATTAATTTAATTTTAAACACATTTTACACAATCACGTCACGTTGTAAATGCACAAGTTCAAGGATAGTTTTATAACACGAGAAAAACTAAAAAGAAAAACTAATGAAAATTAGATGAAAGTGTAAGTAAAAAAATTAAGTGTAAAATTAACTTTTATTATTGTGCTCCGAGAATTTATTTTTAGAATTTTATTGTTTCACTTCTATTGAAATGAAACAATAAATGAGCAAGGGCAAAATACTCTCTATAGAAAAGTGTAATATCCTTTTTGCAGCATTTTCAATTTTATAGGATAATCATGAAAGAGAAGAAAAAAACTTACTTTTTAATTATTTTTTTAAAATACTTTTACTGACCTTTGTTTGCACAATACTAAAGCTTCTATGAAAAGATATTTTGGCTTTTATACCGAATGTAAATAAAATGATAAGAAATTTTCCGAGAAATAACAATGAATAATGGAAATATACGTTCTGTTACGTTATTCAAAATAACTATACATGTTTCACAAAACTGGGAAAACAACATTTTTATATCCTCGGGAATAAGAGAAATAAAATTATTCATAGTTTTAGCTTTTTTTCTCAGATAGAAAAAAACTTATGCATTCAGTAAAATTTGAAATTGGACTGCCCTGGTCGCTTGATAGAGGGTCTGCCTATCAACCTCAAGGGTTCAAATCCGACCTGTGGCGATTGAATTAATTTGCGTTTTTCCATCATTGTCGAGAAGGTAAAATATTTCGTGTGCGCCACTATATTAGAGGGATCCTATGTACCAGGAACTTCCAGAATTCTTGAGTTCTAGTGATCGGAATGACCTCAAAGTTGGAATATAGGCTTTCGGTAAGTACCCAAGAACAATTTCTACGCTGATTTTGGGATGATGACGTCCATTCCTGGTGCTTTCAATTACTAGACTTTTTTGGATAACTCTGTAAATACTATTCCGATACTTTTAAAAATTTGCAGATATGTTCAAGGTTAAATCTAGTTCCTATCATTAAAAATATAGAATAAATAAAAAAGAAAAGCTTTATTATCCACTTTGTGATTTGTGAAGTTTTTCTAAAACTGTCATGTGTCACACTCGCAATGTCTTTCAAATGTTTTGATAATAACCTGACGAAAATCTATTTCCTTTCTAATTGATTTTCAATAAATGCCAAAATTAAACTCTACTATCGCTGAAGTATAATTTGTTTGGCACTTTTCCTGAAAATTTAATTGACTCTGATGACGAGTGTTGTCTCTTTTGAATTATTTTTATCTATTTATCTCTTAAAATATTAAACGCTTTCCAATGGCTTTTTTAATAGTTTAAATTCTTAGTTCCCATCGCATTGACGTAGTAATGTGGCAAATTTTCGTTTGATAGATAATAAAATAATTGAAAAATAGTGTTCTGGGAATTCTATTTCGACTACTAAAGAAATTCCGTGTTCAACCTACACTACACAGCACACTATTAATAATGTTTTAAAGAAAATCACGGATGTTCAGGAAACTAGGTTTCCTGCATTTAACACGTTGATTTTAGATGTTATAATTTTTATATACCATATATGGTAGTTGTACTTGAATAAACCAGATGCATAGATTAATAATAAGATATAGATGCCTGAGAAAATTAGATTTTAATTATTGAAAGAAGCGACACATTTTCTTTGGTGGTCATATAACGCATTATTTTTATTGGCAGGTATATGGATTTTAGTGTCTTTAACGTAAATAAATAAAGAATGACGTAAGTGTTTCAGTGAAGAAACTTTGATGCGATCGTTGCGCCAATGCGCATGCGCTGATATATTGCAAAATTTGCGCGATCGGGTAATCATTGAATGAATGCCAGATTTTTTAACTTTTAGAGGTCGGTCACATATGCTTGGAGTTATGGCCTCGGTTTCATGGGGATCAGATTTTGCCCCATCAGATGCCCAATTAAAGTATCTTTTCTAGTTTTTTCTACTGTACGTAATTTAATAAGATAAGAAATCAATTGCTGTAGGTACTCAGATACTCAAAAATAATAATCGGAACCTTTGAAGCCTGGTATTACAATTTTTGGGGTCCTCAATACTCCAAAATGTTTAATTATCGAGAACTATCTTACTTTAAACATTAAGGGTGTTTAAAAATTTAGAAAAAAAAATTACGGCCTTGGCTCCCATATGAAACCTTGGTTTTTGGTCCAAATTTTTTCCGCTATAATTATAAAACAGCATGTATGACAAACTTGTGCTTTACGTATCTTAGTATTTGATGACTCTGAGAATGAATTTAAATGTTGTTTGCAACTCTCCGCCTCAGGGAATCCCAAAATTAACGCCGGAATTTACCAAGCACCAGGCAAATCCTGGGTGATTTCAATATAATTTCCTGAGTTACCAATACATATTTGCAATTTATTAGTGTTTGCAAACTGCCATATTTATAGTTTCGTATTGATGCATCTATCCATTTAAGTACCCAAAAAATAAACTGATTTTTTTTTTAAATCAATCGCTTTTGGTTGGTCAAAATTAGAATTGGAAAGCCAAAAATTAACTTTGAGCGACCGAAAATTAAATTTGGTGGTAGGACATTGCTGGGTTGACTATGCCACCTGACCCAGGTTTAATTTTCTGGCCTCATCTCTTATTTTTAAAAGCTCAAACTTAATTTTCGACCGTTTAAAACTCTGCTTAGACGTAATCAAGAAAATGTAGTTAATTGTTTTTTTGAATTGTCAACTTACCTTCTCCCACAATTTACTCAGACGCCAATTAAACCCTAAAAGGATGCACTTGAGTTTAATTAGTTTAAAAATTAAATATTTTATCGGCCTAAAGTGTTTACAGTCCGCCTTCTTCCTCTTCCTTTTCCCCATCACAGTTTTCAAGACAATAGACCTCAATATGAAATTCACTAACATCTTAATAATGTCTGGGCTTTATTGAAATCTTCTTTTCATACTAAACTGAATAACTTTGATTTATAGTCATGTTCACTTCAATTTACATAAATTAAATTGTTTCTGAAATTGATGTTGAAGTTTTATAATGTTAATAAACTAATAAAGAGATGTATTTTTCCAGAGAATAAACGATTGACATTCAGCCAGAGACTGCAGATATTTTTAGGCCATAATTTAATTTAGTTCGCAAAATTAAGATGAATCTCACGAATTAATACAGGTTCATTAATCTTCTTGAAGATTCGCTTTGTTGTCGTGTGTTTTAGATCTATTTTTTTTACAGTATGTGAAATGTATAGGAAATTTTTGATGTTTTCTATTTCTTTGTTTGTGGTGGGAGACTTTTTTCAATCTGATAATCTTCTGCTTGATGAGTTTAGACAAATTATTTATGGTGAATTTAGACATCTGTTTGTCTACCGACAAAGAAAGATGTTTTGAAAACAAGGAAACATCCAATTAAATGATTTTTGACACGTCAACAGTTATTTGAAAAGTTGTTGTCATTGGTTTTGGTGAGTCAAAACTAGCGCTCATAAAGCCACTATATTGGACCGATTGGCGCAGGTTCATGCATCCAGATACTTGAATGACTGTGGAATGTGTCTGTTGATTTTTATGTCTGTATGTTTTCATCCGATTGGGCTAAAATTTTGTGTGGAGGCTTTTTTAAACAAAAGTAATGACGAGGTGGGCTCCCGGGGTGGGACCCCCATACAAAATCACCAGAATTTTTCAGAAATCTCGAGTTCTAATGATCGGAATGAGCTCAAATTCGAAACCCAACCTTGCGGCCAAGAACAGTTTCTAAAAAGTTTGATTCTGGAATATCGAGATCTGAACTTCCAGAATTTTTGAATTCTAGTGGTCGGAATTAGCTCAAATTTGGCATACAAGTTTTTGGAAAGTGCCCAGAATTAGTTCCTATGGTAAATTTAGGATAATATCATTCGTTCCTGGTGCGTCTTATTACCAAACTTTTCGGAATAACTTTGTAAATACTTTTCCGATCCTCTTAAAAATTTGCACGCATCTTTGTCCTAGTCTAAATCTAGTTCCTATCACAAAATTACAATAAATATAAAAGGAAAACTATATAGTTCACTTTGTGGTTTCCTCGTTTTTTTCACGTCTTACCGAGGAACCAAAAAAAATATAAATTTTACTGAATACATGAGCATTTTTTCTGTCTACTCATATCTAGGAAAGAAAAGTTAAAAATTTATAGGCTAGGTTGAGAGAAACAATGTCTCGTTTCTCCTAGGTTGGGGAAAAACAAGTCAAAAAGATCATGTTATTAACACAAACAAAGAGGAATAGTTTTTGTTTAGTACAAACATGATATTGTTTGCCGCAAACAACCATATTTTTGTGTGCGACAAACAAGATGAGTATGAAAAACACATAAAAGATCTTGTTTCGATCGAGCAAGTTACAGTTACAAACAAGACTTGATTGGTGTTTTGTTCAAACAAGGTATACTTTATTTGTTATCTTGTTCAAACATCTTATGTTATATGACTCCGGCAGGATACTATTTTGATATAATAACAAGAATAATAAAATAAAATTTGAGTTTCCAAAAATTATCTTGTTTGCCCCAACCAAGATACCAAACTAGTTTGCTTGCAAGACAATATTTATTAGGTATTTAGTTGTACATTTGGAAATTTATAGATCTCGTCATATTCCTGCCGTATTTTTTTGTTTCTGACAGAAATTCTTGTTTGGTTAAAACAAGATCGTGTTCTCTCAAACATGATCCTTATTTATCCCAGCTAAGATCTTGTTCACCTTGGATTTCTGACAAACAAGATATTGTTGGCTTATTTGTGAGAAACAAGATCTTGCTTTTGACAGAATTGTTATTAACAAGGTCGAGAACGTATTGGTTGCAACAACTGATAAAATCTTGTTTGCCCCAACCAACCCGTAATTTTTAGTTTCTTCTTGGTAATGTGAAACAAGGTTTTTTCTCAGTGTATTACATGTGATAGAAACAAAGGTATATTTAACAACTTCTTCGTGTTTTCGTCTCTATTCTACTATAGTTATGGTTGAGAACAGTCAATTAGATAATAAGGAAAAAAAAATAAAAATTCCTGCAATGTTTAAAACAGCAACTACAAAAAAGCACCTTTAGGCTGCATGTCTATCTTTCGGATGATTAATGCAAATCGACTGAAACAAGTTTTATTTTATTAAAACTACTTCAAAAATTATCCTTGGTATATTTTCCTCCAGTATTTCTAAAATGCTGTAGACTTGTAATTCCTATTTTTAATTAGAAGTTTTCATCCAAAAGAAAAGAACCAGGACGAACCGGCGTCATGACTTTAACTTCTTTCCTCCGCTCCTACCATCGCTAATGCTAAATAGGGGTGCCAATGGGGGGGGGTCGTACTGATTATTGATGACGTCACTCCGGTTTTATAACAAAAACTTATCGTTTTTGGTAAAAAAAATGACAACTTTGTATGGGAGCCTACAGAAGCCTTTGTCTGATTGGGCTAAAAATTAGTGGGCATAAAATGAGTACCAATTAATAATCTTGACTATAATTTCAAAAGATTTTATTAATAAATGTGTGATTTATATCGTTTTCATCGATAAAATTATGAACTTTTGTATGGGAGCTCACAGAAGCCTTTGTCCGAATGGACTCGCGAATGAGTGGATCACGTGTTCTTATCAAATGAAAATTTCAATTCGATTGGACGAAATATCTAGGAGTTTTTTGCGATATAGAAAAGTTGCGGAAAAACGGATCGCCCAACTGATTCACAGACGTCCACCCAATCCTGGTCGGAAATGACTCCCAGGGGTCCAAAACGTGTTTTTTGGGCGATTTTCATTTTGGACCATTTTCATGACTTTCATTTCTAGAAGTTAATGTAAAAATAAACAGTTTGACAAACAAATCATCAAACTAAATATGTATAGTGTACGTGCAGGTAAAAGGTCAATCCTTCGTACTAACAAAAACAATGCGTTTCGAGTTGGAACCGATATTTTATATAAATAAATATTTATACGGTAAATTGAAATTAAATGCAAGGTTACACCGTCATTTAATACTTGTTTTTGTTGAACAAGTACTTTTCATGGATCTTGATGACGACAGTGACCATGAGGTCATGTCAGGTAAATAAATTGATCTCAGTGTTTTTCTATAAAATAGCCTTGAATGCGAATGGGAAAACTTTATTTTTCCAAAGAAAACCGATATAAAACTATCTCTTTATTGTTATTTTAAATTTTCTTGAATATAACAAAGAAAATCATCACCGTAATCTATAATAAAATATGCAAAACTATGAAATCATGACTCTACTTTTTTATTCTTACAACACAAAAGAATCACAATGCACTTTTTAATTTGACTTTATGGGGAATGGAAATACTAAATGAAATTAATTTTATTCGTCACAACATAAAAAATACCGCCATCTATCTTAATCAAAAGCCAAACGAGCACTAATGAGTAATGAGCGTAGTCAGAATTTACCAAAAAAATGTGTCTCTCTGCTGTTAAGCATGAAGAGGAAAAAAAGCTTAAAATAATAATATTTAATTAACTTAATTTGAAAGTATAACATTTTATATTTTTTGTCTTGTTAAATAAATGTTAAGTTTGTAATTGTTAATCATCAAGATAAATGGAAGGTTATTAGAGTTTTTAGTGAGGTTGATTTTGGAAAATCTAAAAAAATATAAAACAGCAGCGAGATTTTAATTCTTCTATTGACATATTTTTGAAATGTGCTGGTTGGGAGAGTTCACGTAGGAGCCACGGAGATAAAACCAAGTCATTGTTTGTTTATCAAAATACTTGCATCACTTCCCTAAAGTAATAAAAAAAAAATACTAACCCCAGCTATTTGGTCATATTTATAACTTCAAGCGTAATATGGAAACAGTTTTCAAGTACCCAGAACTTAGCGTACCACAGCAGAAGTAAGCTTTGGTATGTCTGGTATGATTTTGTACCAAAAAGATTATTGGTAACGTCAATGCCCATACGAAAAGAGTTTCAAAACACATGTAGCTTGGTATAGCCATAGATTAATAATAAGATATGCCTGAGAAAATTAGACATTAATTATGAAAAAAGCGACACATTTTCTTTGGTTGTCATATAACGCATTATTTTACTAGTTTCATCGGCAGGTCTATGGATTTTAGTGTCTATAATGTGAACAAATAAAAAATGACGTTTTGAAACAGTGTTTCAGTGAAGAAACATTTTATGTGTTCGTTGCGCTGATAGCGATGATATATCGCAAAATTCGTGCTATCGGGTAATCATTGAAAATTTAACCAGTTTATTTCTTCTAAGATGCCTATCTTATTATTAATCTATGGTACAGCTGAATAGGGTAGTGAAACGAACGTTCAAATTGAATTATTTTATTATTTTGTTATTTTTTTTGCAGTTTTTAGATAATATTAGTCGATTAGGAAAAAAATCTACAATACAATTTTTAATTAGTTTAAAAAAATAAATAACGCTAACGATTTATCCTTATTGTATAAACGTCGAACATTTAATTTGTAAGATTCTGTTGGTAACGATAAAAACAGCTTTTTTTCAGTAGGTTCTGTTTGTTTTCCTTGTTTTTTTGCTAAGATTACTCTTCCTTCGTCAGGTTCTGTGTATTTCTTTTTCTTGGTTTTTTTCGGTAGGGTTAATGCTGTTTTTGGTTCTGTTATATGCTATATCTTGTTTTCAGTATTCCACGTGTTTGATCAAAAGACAACCACGTGCAAGTACTAAAAAAGTTTTTTATCTTTTAAAAATACAGGAATTAAAAAAAAAAACATATTTTTAGTGGATTTTGATGTAAAATCTATCATTTGGCATATTTTTTTTGAGGGTCGTTTTACCAAAGACAATGAAAACTAAGATATCTTGAAGCAGCATTATGCCGTTGGTGTGGTTGTAAAAACTCTTATATGATTTGTTAAGGCATAGGCATACATTAAAAAAAAAACGAAACGAAAAAACTTCACAACGCAACTAAAACGAAAATAATGCATTGAAATAAGGCTAGGTGGCGCGTATCTTCAATATTGATTACATTTAAACCAAGACACAAGCTTAAAAATACACGAACTAAGACACAAACCAAAACTTGAAAACATACCAGATTTTGCTTTTGACAACACCTACAATGACAACAAAGACGACGACAATATTGGTTGATCAATCCACCTGACCATGATTTTGGACATCTTGAAATATCTTGAATATCTTGAAATTTATTTCACCTTGTTTTTGTCAAACAAGATCTTGTTCACCTAAGGAAGATCAAACAAGCCAATAAAAAAATATTTTCTCGGAGTAGCTGTCAGAAATAACTAACTCTGGTAGTGCCAACCTTGTTATCCGAATGGTTGGTAAGCCATATTGATGGTTAAAAACTTTGAAATAGTCTTGGAACATCCTGTATAGTAATTTCGCACATCAATAGAAAATATATGGAAAATTTCTATATGTATGTATAGGGCCAATACCATCCTACAAAATGTGATGTTGTCAGGTCCGGTCGAACTATCTAACGAAGCGTCTTGAACAAAATCTCTGTAGAATAGTGTTATCACAACAGTCTCTGTTTCCTTCAGTGCCATTGAACATCATTCATGCACAGCATAATAGTCGCATGGAAATATTGTGAAAAAATAAAGGAGATTCGATGTTTTTATATTTTGATGATTAAATTTATTGATTTTCGAGTCCCTTCTGTCGTTTGACTGTTGACATTTGGTATTGAAATTGAAGAAGGGGAGAAAAGGGGGAAAATTTTTATAATTAAAAAAGTTTGATGATTTGTTATCATAATTAAATTCAATCAAAGATACCGCAAGTGCAGGCTATTTGAAACGTATTCCATACATTTTTACTTTGCAAGCTTATTACCTCAGATATAATAATAATGCCTATAGTACCCCCCAGAGGGAGCAGGCGAGTCCTCATATTTCAGAGAACTTTCTAGGTATTAATGGACCTACATACAGCTTATAGTGGATTCCGAACCACCATAACTTTAATGGTTATGCTAATGAGTTACCAGTTCACTGAGCCCATCAAGTCGTGTTCAATTTTTGCTGCGAGGAAACTGACTACCCTCTTGGACATGAATGCCATTTAAACGACTTCCATCAATTACATAAGTTTTTGCAGCAAGTTAATTTTTGATAGCATGGCTCAGACGATACATGTCGAAAATCATCTCGTTACCCTATTATTCATTAATAGCGCACTTAATATGTAGTAATTTACCTTCTCGACAACGATACAAAAATGCAAGCTAATTCAATCATCACGTGTCGGATTTGAACCCATACTCTTGTGGTTGATAGGCAGACGCTCTACCTATCAAGTCACCAGGCAGTGAAATTATTTACTCCAGAACCAAAAGTTTTAAGCTCTATGTTTTCTGTATTGAATAAAATAAGAGTTTTGTTGATTGCATTTATAGATTCAGAGAAATAAATAGTTCTGTCACGAGGGAAAAGTTTTGCTAATTTGAAAAGCTTAGTTGTTTATTTATACTTTTTAAACCAGCAATTAAATTGAAGCCACTAGGATTTATAACCATCTACGATCATCTATCTAATTTGGTTGTAATCTCTTATTTACGTACATTTTGTTCAGAAAAATTGATAAATCCAGATTTTGAATATCACATTTTTATTAATTTCAAATTACCAGGCGTTTGAAATAGGCTGCGCTTACGGTATGAAAAAATGATTTAATTAACAAAACTCAAATTAATTGTTTATTCAAAAATAGATTTCAGACATGAAAGGGTGAATTTTTATCACCATGCGTCAAAAAACTCTTCAACTTGAAGAAATTTTATTTATTATTCAAATTATTTTTTTTTTGTTCTCCAGACATAAGGTGAAATCTAGGCCAGACCCCGGCGCCACTCCTACGACTTATCGACGGGTTTGGGTAGAAAATCACTATTTTATTGATCAAAAAGTGTCAGTTTTATCTACTTCTGATTCAGATTAGTAAAGATATGATTCAAAACTAGAAAAAAAAGCCACCGATTTTCAGTGTGATGGTTTATGCAACCGCTCATCATTTTTCACGGCTTGCTCAAAATTTGACCAACTTTTTGCATCGACTTATGACACCGTTATAAGATAGTGATTTTCAACTGAAGCCGCGGTGTATATATTTGGCGGCGCCGGGGTCTGCAAAATAAACACAATAAAAAAGTTTATTTTTATTTTTTATACCGTGCCATATTATTATCAACGATACTGAGTCTGACTGATATTTACGCACACATTTATTATTATTTAATTCTCTTTTAAATATGCTTAAAGTATGCAAATGAGCCAAATCATTACTTTTGTGGTCAAGGTGAAGAGTTTTATTATTCGACATCAATTTCCGTGTATACAGTACACATGAATTGAAAGTATAACCTAAAAGTTTGGGTGAGCGATGGATAAAAAGTGCCCAGAGTGGTTACGATAAATGAAGAGCTGGAAACGACAGATATTCATTAGGGTAACATTTTATTAATATCAAATTGTTGAAGCAGTATTCGACCCCAGAGGTAAGGTTAACATTAAAGGTGAAATACTTGCACCTTTGAAACCCTGTTTAGGTTATAGAACAAGAGTCTGCTAAAGTCGGGCTGAAAATCAACGTTAGCAAGACGAAAGAAATGCGCGTAAATAAAGACTCCAATCTTCCTCTAATGCTCGCCAATAACCCCGAGCGAGTAACGCAACTCCAGTATCTGAGGAGTATTGTTAGCAAAGATGGCGGTGCAGGTAAAGATGTTGAAACCAGAATTATAAAGGGCATGGTGCATTCATCCTCCTTAATCATCTGCAGCACCAGAACTAAGGTCAAAATCTTTAACTCATGCGTACTGTCTATATTGTTATATGGTTGTGAGACCGAGGACATAAAACGAAAAATACAAGTCGACGTCAACCATTGTCTTCGCAAAATCATACGTATCTTATGGCCACGCAGCATTACCAATGAAGAATGGTGGCAAAAAACAGAACAGAAGGATATCAATCTTTAGCAGGAGAAAATTTGGTTGGATTGGGCACACAGGAAAAGTCCCGAAGAAGTTTGTCACTAAGCACTTGTATACCACCCACAAGGTAGCAGAAGAAGAGGATAACCGAAAAACACCTGGCGTCGCATCAACGCTGGTGGAAGCTAATGCTTGGGTAGTCCAGAGCGGCAACTATATATGGGACTTAAAGCAAATGGCACTCCGACGTACGAGATTGCGACTTTTTATTTATGGCCTATGCTCTTAGAGGCAGTTCAGCATCACCGTTGGATAAGGCGAAAAATAAGTAATAAGTAAATTCGTTCGCCGTGTCACCCGGTATTTGGTAATATGATGATCAAATATCACTGCCAGGTATGATTCATATTCAAAAATATTTAACATTTAAAATTATTTCAACACATATTTTCTGCTATTTAAAAATATTCAAAGCCACTGTCTGCAACCGACTTTGAGGTGATCCTGATCACTCTATACCAAACACTTTGTTCGATTTTAAAGTATCATCCGATTCACAATATGCGCAAGCAATGACCTCACATCACCATGCAAATCTCTGATGTGTAATCGATATCGATTGCAAATTTTTCAAATAAGGGGGAGTGGGTGGGGTATTAGATGACACGATAATAACGATTAGGTATTTTGTTTCTGTTATCAAGGTCGTTTTTATTATTTCGTGAAACATACCAATAACAAGAAATAAATCTTTAAGAAATAATGCTACTTATACCTTAATCAATGTTTTATGGTGGATAAAAGTTAGGTAATTTGTGTGTAGCTGTAGTAGGTAACCTATTTTTTTATGTGGAGCATTAAATTTTTTATGGGCGCAATTTATATTTTATTGGGCTGCGAGGACTAAGAAAAGGAATAGGGTTCGTGAATAACTCAAGAGTAATATAAGATGCAGTCTAGCAATTCAACTGCAGCACAACATACGGATACGATATGCGGAAGAGAAACGTAGGTTAAAAATATATTTGTCCTTCAACAATATTATTAATTGTAAAAAGAGATAATAAAATGGCATTCACACTAATATGCATATGCATGATAATCGTGTCTATATGTATTTAAGCGTATGCTTTAGTGTCTGCATTTAGAATTTTATTCTAAGATCCGAATGAATTTGAGAGTTAGTTTTGTATTTCCGTAGTCTCTCTCAAAATGGTTTGAATCCATGCATGGTTTGGCTTGAACGGATATAAATTTGATAATTCCAGGATGTTTTAGATCGAAATGATTGTGAATTTTCATTCTTCCGATTTAAAGTCCCACGGTTGAATTATCCAGGGTCTAATGGTTCGAAAAGAAGCGAAACTAAAGAAGACGTACTTTTAAAGGACTTCAAATTGCTTATTCAGACCCATTTGATTGGAGACTATTAGATGACCAGCTCTATACAGAGGGCTGTTAGATCTAGGTAGTTAGACTGAGCCATTAGTTGTGACTTCAGCCCTTAAGAGCAGCAAATTATTCTTTGAAATGACCGATCAATAGCTGTTAGTAGCAAGGTGGCGTAAGGGGAGACGCTTTGAGGATATGATGAACGTTAATTGAGGGCAAGGGATTCCGTGGATGACAAAGAAGGCGGTCAGTGTGGCAAGACGCAGATGGCAAGTTGATCGGTAATCGGCAAGGATAATCGCTGATTTTGCGAAAAGTCGTGGTAAATTTGCGGAAGGCGCAGAAAGATGAGGCGTCTGATATCATAGCAGGCCCAGTTTTGCAAGAGAGAGAGAGGCAAGGGAGAGGTGGAATAAAAGAGGCATTTATTAACCAGGCTTGATCGGGACGTCTTTTTCAGTTCAGGCTTCAGTTTCCTTGAAGTTTTCCTCTCCTTGGTTGATGAAGCATTTATCTTTGACGGACGGTTGCAAGAATCAGGCTGCGGCGTAAGTAAATACAAGTTTTAGTCTTGGAAAATACTATTATTAGATTTTTTGATGCCAAAACACTGCTCATTAGCAAAAAACCGTATTGTTAACATAGTACCCACATACTTTCATATTTTTACGCATAGTATGTGGGTAGTATGTTAACAGTATGCAAAAAAGTTGGAGGCGATCTTTGGAAACTTTTATTACTGATTTTTTATTTATATTAACGGAATATTTTAATACAATTTACCGATTTCCTCCTTAAATTTAACTGAATTTTTCAGTTGATTTGGACCAAACCCAAGAGAAATTAACTGACTCGTCCAGTTAAAATGATAGGAAATTCCGTTAAATTTGCTGGACGATTCCTTAATTTTGACTGCATTTTTCTATAAATTTAACTGAACATTTTTCATTATTTTTTGTAGTTTTTAAAGTACTACATTAGGACGTATACTTGTTCATAGAGTAAAATAATTTGTTGCAATTTTTAATAGAAAAATTATTAAAAATTACTAATTACGGATCGATTAGTAAATTTAACAGAATTTTCTGACAGTTAATTTCTGTTGGTGTTGGCCCAAATTGACAGAAAAAATCAGTTAAATTTAAAGAAAGAAACAGTAAATTATACTAAAATATACCGTTACTGTAATTGAAAAATCAGTATTAATAAATTTCCAACTATCGTCACCTTTTGAGAGTTTCTGTAAAACTGTTTATGTCTCCAATGTGCCTAGGCTTGTGTCAAAATTGACTGACTCTATCTAGTTCGTACAAATGTGTTTATTACTTTATTACCAAATCAGTAAAATTAACTAGACATTTTTTAAGTAAAGTAAAGCGTGTAGTTTTCACTAATTTCTCCAAAATTTACAGTTTTTGAGCTTTAAAAGAGACCCAATTTTTTAAATCTTGTGCTTTCACATTTTTGTACATTAATTGAGAAACCAAAAAAAAATTTGTCTTGTACCGAGACCGAAAACATAAACCGGTGGCCGAGTGAGTATAGCTACTATTATAAAAATGCCTAAAAAATAGGGGTGCTATTGGAACAAAAATGCAACTTTTCTGTCGGGGCTCCTTTAGAAATTTGCACTTTCGGAAAAGTGATCTAACCTACCCCTCACATTGAGGTCGTTAGACCTAGAGCAGTTGGATGAAGGAGGACATTGGGTCCCCAGTTTTAGTCTTTCTCAGCAAGGTTTCAGCCATTCAAAAAAGAATTATAAAAATTCTCTTTCCCAGATGTAATAAAAATAAAGGTAAAAATTGAAACTGGGTCTATAATCTTACATTATTTAAAAAAACTTTTCTCATATAATCTTTATGACAAATCAGATCTCTTATTAACAAATAAATATAATTAGTTAATGAAATTAAATTAATTTATAATGGTTCTGTTTTCATCGTCTTTTGTTTCCAGGTGACTGGTTTTTCGGTCGTGAGAATTGAATCAACTACAATAAACTTATAATGGCCACACGCTTCACTCTTTTATTGTTGCGTTTGGTATAATTGAAATGATCGAAAAAAATTATAAAAATCATCTGATCCAAAGATTTACCAATCGAAAGTTAAGTTATGCGCATTTTTAATTGATTGTTAGGTTAGGTTTTTCTATGGATAGTTGTTATAACCGAATAGATTATGGATTGAAAGCAAGGTCAGAAAAAAAAATCAAAAATGCAAGAAGACCGGTTTTTGAAATATTTATTTTTTCTGACTGTAAGACGGACGTTTTGTAATGCAAGTTCAGTGAGCGTTTCATGTCCAAATATTCGTCAAAAATCATCGTCATTTTTAATTTTAATAATGTTTATATTGATTGGATCATAATATTTGAGGTATGATTAACGCTACTTGTCGGTTTCGTTTAGTCAGTTACTAACTAGTTTTGGCAGGTTTTAATGCACCAAAACATTTACAATAAGTAATCACGTATTCAAATTAACCCCAATTCCAGATAGGAGGTTTTATTTTGAATAACAATTTTGTTATCATTACACATTTCGTTAGAAAATATTATCAATTTACAATGAATTTTTTATTAGTTTTGCTTTTCAACGTCATTAGAGATGGGTACTTGGAAAAAATTTACTAATCGACAATGTATAATTATAATATGTGTAATTTTAGCATTGACGTTCGATTATTTGATTTTGTTAGTACATTGTACGCATTTGAGGTTAAGGTTTATAGGATATACCTATTACGCTCTTGCCTTCTTAGATAACACTACCTGCTCTAATGTCACCAAATCCTGCGCATCATTTTTCAATTGTCCATAGATTATTAAAGAGATCCCAGTAGTTGTTTACGTGGTGAGAACAAGGCAGTTCTGGTAACAGATGTTTTTGTTAAACACTTGCGACTTAGTGATATCCTTGCGAAAGTTTCAATATCCCGATATATAGATCGATATTTTTAATTTCGGTATTGAAAGGTATCCAGTTTCTAAAATAAATATATTCAAAAGTCTTCAATTTTAGCTTTTCTTCCATTCTCTTATCATATCTATAGATAGAGAACAGCTTATTTATGCATTCAGTGTATTGATAAATTTTGGTCTCTCAAAATTGCCGTGAAAAATTAGCTGTTGCATAAATCAAACTCATAAACGGAGACATACCCAAAATCTTACCAACTTTTTGTTCAGTAACAAGGGTTGAAAATATGACGCTGTTTGTATTATTGTTTGTATTGTTTTAATCATATCTACCACATTCTGCTCAATAAGATAGTGATTTGCCACCCAAACCGCCTATAAGTTGTAGGAGCGGAACCAGTGACTGGTCTGGATGTTTTCAGAACAGAATTTTTCAGATATCTTATGATCGAATGATCGGAATGAGCTCAAATTTGGACATAATCTTATGGTAAGTATCCAAGAACAGATTCGAAAACTGCTTGACCCTAGGACATTGTGATTTTATATACCAGGAACTTCCTGAATTCTTGAGTTCTATTGATCGGGTTGAGCTCCAAATTCGGAATATAAGCTCTAGGTAGGTGCCCAAGACCAGTTCCAATGTTAAATTTGGGATCATTTCATCCGTTCCTGGTGCTTCTAATTACCAGTTTTACTAAGATAACGATGCAGTTCTTTTCAGATCCTCTTAACTTTCACTTTATTTTTCAATTTATTTCAAATATTCTTTTCACTGAATATAATCACTGCAGTAACCCTCCATTTGGAACCCCTAAAATTTTTTTTAGGGCTGCAATAACTGGAGTGTTGCGTTTCTTGGATGTTTTTTTTTTTTTTTCTAAACCGATATTCGATAAAGAAGTTTCACGATGCGTCACCGTATTGTATCGTATCGTGGTTCCATTACGAAAAAATATGCCCACCTTTATAATGATAATACAGGCGGTCCAATAGATAGATTTATATTGATACTAACTAAAGTTACCATAGGTTAGAAATCCAATGCTCTCATTGTTGAATTTCAAGGCCATAATTTAAAAGTTCCTCTCCACCCGTCAACGAGAAAATTAATGCATCTGTAATCAAGCCCAAGACCGGGCGGTTGAGTGGTTAGCACACTAGCCTATCATCCACTAGGTTGCGGGTTCGATTCCCGTACCTGCTTCTGTGTTTATTTGAATTAGAACATTGATTTTCAGTTTGTAATAAATCTGCATTATCGATATTTCTATAAATAGAACACAGAACAGTCAGTCTGTGAAATATGCATACACCAACTACCATCTACAGTTATATAACCTATGATTGTGGTGGTATATGTGTGTATGTCAGGTTAGTCAGTTTCCTTGCAATAAAAACTGAACATGACTTGATGGGCTCAATGAGCTGGTAACTCATTAGCATAACCATTAAAGTTGTGGTGGTTCGGAATCCACTATAAGCTGTAGGTCCACTAATACCTAGAAAGTTCTCTGAAATATGAGGACTCGCCTGGTCCCAATAGGGTACCTATAGGCCTTATATATTATATATATAATCAAACAACTTAGCGAAGCGATGACATAGTGCCATATCTCTCTACACAAATCATCAAATGTCTTGGGGAAGTTACCTTGCCAGAAAGTTTTGAAGTTACCAAAATTACAGTAATTTTAATTTTAAGTTCCACCTAATTATAGTATGTTATTTATTTCTTAGAAACCTTAAAGAGCAAGGCTCATAGCAGGGTCGTATATATTGTATCGTATATTTTGTATTGGCTGTTGTTTGGCAGACCTATCGCGCAATATTGAAAACCCTGTTTCAATTAAAGTTGATATGGCTCTGCCGGGGTTTTGATCCCAAGTACCTCGATGTGTCGATAAAGTAGAGCGATAGTGACAACGCTTTAGCTCATCGAAACACGGAGGCCTAGGATAGCTCCTCATCCGTGCGGCCTGTTTTATCAAAAATATTTGAAGTGGGTTTGTAAAATTATTTCCTTAATAATGAGTTATTATAACCCAATCAATTTGGAGTTTTAAGGGTTCTTCTGCATCCCCTGAAACCCTTTTCATAGCATAATGAAATCTCGAAATAAAAATCTGCAGTAACATGAATTTGATGGTCTTATATCACAAGTAAAGCTAAATTCGATTTTGCAGTTTTCTACTTTTTAGTACCTGGCAATATTAATTTTCAGAAGGGATTACCACATTTCCCCGAAAAATTACCTTATTTAATTTGGTGAAGGTCGGCATTATAAGCTCTTGGAAAATCAATATAAATTAATTATTTTACTTCATGTTTTGTTTATAAAATACAGAGAGAAGAAGCAACAATCCAAAATCCGGGTAACCTTATTATATTAACTAGAAATCGATTCTAATTCTCTTTGAAAACAAATTTATGTCCCAATTAATGCATAATTTGTTTTCCTTTAATAAACATTAATATAACATCACACAATACAGGTATAACTCCAGACAGTTGCGGTAATTTATTCGCGCTTATTAAAATATTAAAATAATAGAAATAATGACATAGATTAAAATAGGATAGGCATCTTAGAAGAAAAACTGGTTCAATTTTCAATGATTATCTGATCGCGCGAATTTTGGGATATATCTTCGCATCGGCGCAACGATCGCATAAAATGTTTCTTCACTGAAACACTTTTGTAAAACGTCATTTTTTTATTTGTTTACATTATAGACACTAAAATGCATGTATGTATATAAAAAATGTGTTATATGACCACCAAAGAAAAGGTGTCGTTTTTTTCATAATTATTGTCTAATTTTCTCAGGTATATACTATTATTAATCTATGATAATGGAACTCTCTTCTATTTCCTGATAAAGTCCGAGGAATCCACGGATGCATGTCCTACGAATCCCCGAGGAACCTCTTATATCCACACATAAGTAAAAAACAGGATACTGTTAACGAAATACCCACATACTCTCGCATTTTTATGTGCAGCATGCGGGTTGTTCACTAACAGTACGCTGTTTTTTACTTACGGGTAAATCCGATATTTGAGGTACGGACGAGCATCTTTTGAATCAACGGATGAACGTCCTACGAATCGACGAACGAACGTCCTATAACCAATTCCGATTTTCAAGGTTTGTATGAGCATCCTACGAATCGACGGACCAACATCCTACGAATCGACAAACGAAAGTCTTACGAATCCAGGAACAAACATCGAATCGACAGACTAACGTCTTACAAATTCTCGGACGAAATTCCTATGTTAACAAAACTTCAACGTCCGAGGAAACAGCGGACTTTTCTTTTTGCATGGAATTAATGATCGGATTCGACGTCCGTGAAATCGACGGATGTAATAGATTATGGAGCAGTTTTAAACGAGATATGTCCGAGGAATCACCGGACGTTTTTTCTGAGTATATCAGATTATTTCGGGAGCATGTTTATTGTAATGTTAAAGGCAACGAAGAATCGGATGCACTTGCAAGAGTTGGCTCTTCTGAACCACCAATTGCCCCAGAACCCATTTTGTGTATTTTGAGGGGCTATTTTACAACTCGTGGTGTGGAAGACTGCTAGGCTATGGACAAACATGAAAGTTATTCTCACTGGAACACCAATTTAGAATTGTTCTAGAATCCCGTTAAATCTTGATAGGAACAAATTACGAATGATGGTTTCTATGATAACAGGGTACTTTTTAATATGAACTTAGTTCAGACTAAACTGTCAGGTTATTGTAAAGCTGATGTTGAAACGGCGTTTCACATACCTTACAATTGCGATTATTTTGCAAACCTCAGACGGATACCTTTTGGTGATCAGTGCTACAAATTTCTGTGGCATTTATATTAAGAAGGTATAAATATCTGACAAGCTGTAGTTAGCCTAATTAAATTTGTAAATTCAAAGAGGCTGACCCAGGGCGTCACATGTGCCATACATCCAATTTATATTTTATTAGTCTAGTTAGGATTTTAGGGGTTGAGTCCGTGCGCGAGGCAGTTTGTATTCCGACTGCACACCAACCTTTCAATCCATCCATCTTTTAATTCTTACTGCTATCTTAATACATGTAAATTTCTTAATTTAAAGTTCCCGTGCATCTTGGAATTATCAAAATCTTACTAAAAATTTATGTCGTGTCCAAATATAGTTTGATTAAATTTTAACAATATTTCGAATAATCAAAGTTCAATTAATCGTGGTTGAACTGTCTTGTGATTATCATGCAAATATTTAAAGCTAAAAGTGGCGTGATGAAAAAGGTTGCATTAGAAATTTCATTATTCCATTTTAACACCCGCAGCAAAGTCTGATTAAAGTATGAGAAGTTTTAATTCTTCTTATTTAGTTTTATGCTATTTTATAAAGAAGTATGTCACAGCATAATTTATTCCCATCTATTTTATATGATAATATTGAAAAGAACTTTGAAGAGGATGCAGAGAATGTATAGAAAACCTCACTTCAAAAATCGGGTCACGAGGAAATGACAATTTATGTAGTTTATGAATAAAAAAATT
>JXPH01004754.1:446-10847 GCA_001014845.1 Mochlonyx cinctipes | reverse complement strand
AGGCCCCCCCCCCCCGTAACTTGATTTAACCCATTAACGGTCACGTCCTTACTTTTGTTAAAAAAAGCCAAATTCATTGAACTACGCGAGTTAACGAAAATTCAGACGGAATATTTTTCTGATTTTTTTCATTCAAGTTTCAGACCATTTGGAGCAACTTAAGCCGAAGATGCAAAATTTCAGCATTTCCTTCTGTTGCTCTTCATATCTATAGATAGAAAAGAAAAGCTTATTATTCAGCTGTAAATATTTTTTCGATTCTCTTCAATATTTGCACACATGATTTTTGTTGAAATCTAAATCCAGTTCCTATCATATAATATACGGTAAATATAAAAGAGAAATTATATAATCCACTTTATTGAACACATAATCTTTTTTTTCTATCTATAGATATGATGAGGGAAAGAAAGAATAGATTAATTACTTTGGATTTTACGTTGTTCAAACTTTCAGAGACACGGTATAATTAATGGTGTCCAGAGGGAATAACAAAGCTAGGAAAGATCTACAGTAGGATGCAATGGCTGCATCATATATTTTGAATCTTGTATACCACAAAAGTGATGATTTCCAGACTCCACTTAGATGCTTTTTGCACTAGATGCGCTTTTTGCACTTCTTAGGTGCCTTTCCAATGAAACGAGGTGGAAATAGCATACCATCATAGATTGGAGCGCCCAACAGGAGTCCGGAAGGACCTCCCCTCAAAAATCGCCATTGGTTAAGGAAAAATTCAAAAAAATGAGCTCAATCGGTTAAGATTTAGAGCTGTGTGTGTGTCGATCTGTCTGTTCTATGTGCCTGTAAGTTTAATAACTCTCGTAGTTCTCAACCGATTTATTTTTTCAACAAAACTAAAGACGAGTTCATTAATGGGGTCAGGGAGCCCTCACTAGAGTTTTTCAGACATCTTGTTGTCAAATGATGGGATTGAGCTCAAATTTGGAACTAACCTTTTGGTCAGTAACAGTTCGTATACAAATGGACCCTTGGACATCGGGATCTGAGGGCTGCTGCTATGTACCAGAAGCATCCAGAATTCTTGAAAGCTAAAAACAGTTCCTGCTAAAGTTTGACCTTGGTCCATTGGGATCAGAGGGCTTCAATGTACCAGGAACATCCAGAATTCTGGAGTTCTAGTGATCAAATGAGCTCAAAACTTTTGTTAGGTGCCCAAGAATATTTATTCTTAGTGCTTCTAACTACCATACTATTTTGGATAGCTCTGTAAATAGCTTCCAGATCTTTGTTCAAGTCTAAATCCAATTCCTATCATAAAATGTACAAAAGATCAAAATAAAGCAATATAATCCACTTTATGGTTTCTTACACACTCCGTTTTGTTTCAAAAAACCAGCATTTTAAAATGCTGATTTTAAATCGCAAAAAGAAATTGCAGTTTTTTCAGCGAACCACAAATGTCAAAATTTGGTTTCAATTCAGTTGCGATTTTTCAGCATGATTTCAAGATTTCCGTATAAAATTTCAATAAAAATACATGAAAATGCACGAAAACTATAGTACATTTACAATTTTAGTTACTTTAATAAATTTTAGCCACAAAAAGTACATTTCCAACATTATGTTTAGTAAAAATATGAGTTAAAAGCCATATTATACGTGTATACATTTTAATATTATTTTTCGCTCCATTTTTGTTTCCAACAAAATACTCCGCCATTTCTGCAACGAGTTCCACACATAAAACGCAAACTTTACCTGAGAAATTTTGCGGTTTAATCAGCTGTTCAAAATTCAGCTCTTTTTTTGCGGTTTTACAGCAGATTTTATTAAGTGTGTACGTTTGTTTGCGAATATGTTGAAGTTGCAAAATGAAAAACACCCCCAAATATGTTCGCCTGCAACTTGTTCAGTTTTTATTGGACAGACTTGAGCAAGGAATCTGATTTGACTAATAATTGATAAAAATTACCACCAGATTAATGGGTTTTACAAAAAATAATATTTTGTAAAATTTTTTGCAACAAAAAACTGTTTTCTGTAACTCGCGAATATCTTGAAAGTTTGCAAATCTTCGATTTTCTAGATGCAGTATTTAGAATTTCCAGGATATTTTCAATGAAATTTCATGCTCCGTTTGCCTGTACATTTTTTCAACTTAATTGCTCCCAGACAGGCCCAGTGACTCTCTATAATTCAAATAGTTTTATACGTAAAATTCCTTTGAAACAGTTTTTATCGTGAAAAAGTGTTGAATATTCTCTGGTCTTTTTTCCTTGGGGTGGTTATAGTTTGGTTCTAAAACTTTTAAAATAACAAACCCATCCAGCCTTTCTTTCTCGTTAGGAAAATATTTTTATTAAGTTTGGATTCACAGAAAAAACTTCCCATCAAATAAAAATACAAATACAAATATAAAATTGTGTAAGCAGAAAATAGAGACAAACAAAAAAAATAAAACAGATTTTTCTTTCCACAAGAAGTTGAAATTCTGAAGCTTCAGCTGGATGGAGATGTAGCTTCTGCTTCGTATATAACGAAAAGTTGTTCATAAACATTATCTTATTTAAAACTTTTATTTTAAAAAGTTTACTATAATTTTAGAGCGTGGTTTTTATGTGTTTCAAAAATTTATCTCATCAAATTTAGGTAGTTTAGTTTGTTTGTTTACTTATTTTTATGGTTTGTTTCACGTTCACGTAATTTGATTTGGTATAAAAGTCACCACTTACTTTTTAGGCCCTATGGCGTCGAAGGACATTGAGAAAGTTTAGATTAAAAAAGTATGCAGCGAAAATTTAATTCTGACGTTTTTTGAGTTTTTATTGCTCCAATCAAAAGTTTAGTTATAACGTTTGATTGCGGTTGAAAATAATGACCTCGGTTTAATTGGAAAGTTATGTTTGTGTAGTGAAATAAACAAAATTCCCTGTAATTTATTTTGTATATACTCACATAATAGTGATATGTTAACTATTCTAATTACACAGCAGCTACTAGCTTTAATCCAAAATGCAGGAGAAAATCCACATACTTCATACCCAGAACTATATATGAATAATGTACGGAAAATGGATATAAATTGTATTTTGCAATATATGTTTGGATGGGACGATATATATAATTAATTTGTTTAGCATAAATAAAATGAATAATTTGTTCCTGTTATATTTTATTCATGCAAATTTAGAAATTTAATTTGAATTTAATACCAATGGCATGTGTCGAATGGGGGCTGACGGCATTGCCAGGCACCAGGCTCTTGATATGATGTTGATTGCACAGTTTCTTGCTCGAACGGAGAATGATTGAGGTGGATACTGTCCTTTGGACTGAATGCTGGTGGACGGCATTCTGCTCCGGTGTAAGGATCGACTCCTTCAAAAGATTTCATGTAGATTGTTTTTGAATCCATTCTCGCACGGCATGGTTCCAGAGAGACTTTTGGAATAAATGGCGTTCTCTTCACAGATTTGCTTCCTCCACTAGCACTACATCCCCAACGATTGCAAACGCATGGCTGTCCACAAGTCTTTTGATAATCCGACTGATAAGTTGTGAATTCGTCCTGACAATTTTCCATCTTATTAAAATTTTGTATTTATTTCAATTTTTCATCCGAAAAGTCATTCGTTTTATGTCGATGCAATCTGAGATTGAATTTATGCTGACCCAAATAGACTCAATTTCCGTTTGAAAAAGCAAAGATTCGATAAAGCTTTTCCTTTTGCATAAATGAGTAAATATCCGATGTATTTTTAACGATAGAATACCGGATGTTTGAAGGCACATAATAATATATAAAAAATGAGCTGATGGCCTTGGAGACAAAACTCGCTTCATCAACTTAATTGCCGTATTAAATAGAGTAACATGTTCATTAGATATGGAGGAAGAGGTGAAACAGCATTTAAAGGTTGGGTCAAAGGTGTGTCAATATTTGCTACAAAGTAAATTAAATAGTTTTCTTTTATATACCAGGTAGGAAGAAGAACTACAGTAAAATCTCCAAATTTGGCATTAGAATAGTACCGTATAAATAAAGTACAAGAAAAATGTTTACAGAGAGTGTCGACTGTATAATATTTCACTGTGCTAATGAAATAAAAACATAAAAAAGTATAGAGCGTTCAACATAATTTTCAAGCACATTATTTTATCAAGAGAAAGAAGAAGAAAGGAAGGAAATTTTTTCTGTGTATAATTTAAGCGCGTCAAATTTGTAAAAGTGGAAAATCTGCATAATTTATTTGTCGAGACGATAATACACACTCATATAAGAAGGTATGAAAGTGTAATAAAAATATTTTATGGATCTGAAGGAACGGAAGTTGAAAGAAGCAAAAAATTAGCTATGCACCAGGTGGCGGGCGTTGCGCTTTTCCTCATACAAACAGCACACACACACGGTATAAGGATAAGGTATAATGTATGTACATTTGAATTTTAAAGGAAATATTAAAAACTATAAATTTTGATGGTGTTCTAAATATAATTTTTGAAAGGCGTTTCATAATAATTTTCACTGCTTGTCGATGATATCGACGGAAAAATATGAGAAAACACTTTATGTGAAATTGTTGTATAACATGTACATGACGGGAAGTGTTTGCCTGGTAAAAGTTTGAGAGTTTAAAATTTTGATGTAAATTTAATTCGAAGAAACAAAACTTATATTCCAACACTAAGGAATGGTTAGTTTTTTTTTTAACTTTTTGAAAGCTTTCAAAAGAAAAGAAGAAAAAACTTGACACTTTATACTGATTTTGTGGTTATTGCTCTAGATATTTTGAATGTATTAAAACAATGTCGGAGAAATTTTCCATTCATATAAATTCTGCCAGCATAACATGGTCCTTTTGTGAACAAAATCTACCCAAAATTAATAATAATAATTTTTGCAACCGCATGCTAATCATCTTCAAGTATCATCACAAGTACAGTCTAAAAACTGATTATGGACCAAAAATTTCCATAATTTTTCGATCGAATAAACAAAATACTCCCCTGAACTTAGCAACCTGTTTTCTTAATGGGAAGACGTATTTTGTTTTGCTTCTATTCTATGTTGATATGGGTTGTATATTCAGAGAAGAAGAATCGAGAAAGATCATTGAAATTTGATGATGATTATGCAAATCATTTCCTAATTGATATGTGTAGGCTTCCACAAATCGAATTAAAATGAAAGTACCTATACCGATTCCTTCTACTTAATTTAATATGCAAAATTAATAATATAAGAGCAAAACGCACTCGCTTTGGTTGTTGTTTGATCCAGGACTTTTATGCAGAAATATAAATTCATGTATATGCTTCTGTTGAAATATTGAGCTTTGTTTTCGGTACGATGTTCAAAGAGAGTTGTAATTATTTATTATTTAATTTATAACAAGACAAAACCATGCATCTCTAAAACCAATAATTATTATTATGTTATAATGATTAAGCTATATACGTTCTCCCTACTCTTTCCTCTCTCTCTGAAGCATAGAAGTTCTTGATTTCCTCATATACATACGGTTATGTGTGTAAAAGGATATAAAATGGTTTTAGCTCTCCTTCTCCATCTTTCATATCTGTGTACAAGATAAAAAAATATGTTCGAAGTAAAATTCTTGAACGACCGGGTGGTTGAGTGGTTAGCACGCTAGCCCCACATCCACTAGGTTCTGGGTTCGATTCCTGGTGGAAACTGCTGTGTTCTGTTTAATAGGATTGTTGATTTTCAGTTTGTAATAAATCTGAATGGTCGATATTTCTATAAATAGAACACAGTACAGTCAGTCTGTGAAATATGCATACACCTACTGCCATCTACAATTATATAACCTATGATTGGTGGTATATGTGTGTATATCAGGTAAGTCAGTTTCCTTGCAATAAAAAACTGAACATGACTTGATGGGCTCAATGAGCTGGTAACACATTAGCATAACCATTAAAGTTGTGGTGGTTCGGAATCCACTATAAGCTGTAGGTCCACTAATACCTAGAAAGTTCTCTGAAATATGAGGCTCGCCTTGGTCCCAATAGGGTACTATAGGCCTTATTATTATATTATTAATAAAATTCTTGAAGCAAATTGTTAGCCTATTTGATCTGAATCGAGAATAAAAATCTCTTTAAAAAAAAACATCGCGTTGGAAATTTTGGTATGAATTTGGTAGCGAAAGACCACCATAGTCTGTACCGGATGACCAAGTTATGCAGTTTTTTTACCAATAATTTTTTCTCCATCAAACTGATTTTAATGAAAAATTAGGTGAATAGCTATATATAGTATAAATATGTTCTGAAAATTTTAGCTTAATTGGTCAAGTGGTTCTACAGATATAGGGCTGAGAGCATACAAACAGCTAGAAAATTCAAGGGGTCCTTAACTATATCTTTAGTTTAAGTTATCTGATTAAGCTAAAAATTGCCACGTAGGTATTTTTTAGTACACTAATTAATGTGAAAATCTTGAAGCCCAATTGGTAAAAGGCTACTATGGGCTCAGAAAAATGTTAGAAAATGGTAATTCCTAGTCAGTATCTAGCCCCTTAGCAGAATGAACCATGAAATTTGGAAAATATAAAAAAGTGTAAAAATGTTTCAAGATAGACATATGCTTTCTTTCCAGTGTTGTTAGTAAATTATTTGGCCTACATTTTCAGCAAATAAAAACTATGTGTTATGTAAGCTTTTTATGGCATAAATTCAACATAAGCATAAAAAAGTATGATTTTTCTTGAAAATTGAGCTATCGACAGTCATATCTCAGAAACTAAAAAGCACTGAATGTTAAGTAGGGTACCAAGTTGAATGTTATTGATTTAGCTTGATCATTGACATAGCACTAGTACTTTATGAGATATTCACAATTAAGTAAGAAAAACAAAAAAGCCCCATAACTTGCTTCAGGGCCAAGTTGGACAAAAGCCCCCATACAAACATCTGTTTGTTTTTGAGCCCCCTATCACCCTGTAAAGATTGTCCATACCTGTCCGGAACACCCTGTATAAAAGGCTACAATTCAGTTTTTCTTAAATGACAAATTTTTGGTTTTGACTGCCTTCAGATACGCTTGTACGCAAAACTAACGTCAAACACATTCAGCTATCTGGGCTTTCAATTCTCTCTATATCGACTCTTCAGAGGGCCTTTAGGTGGTGAAGTAACGAAAAATCCTAAATCTGCAATATTGACAGGCTCCTGTTTTTGAATCTAGAACCTAGAATAAAACTAAAATTCCAGATGGTATAATTGTTATGGATGGAAGGATGGCTTGACAGCACTTTTGGAGTAACACTCCCATAATTCAGAAATTCAGGTTATACGAGTAGCTATTAATTTGGATTTGACTATGTTGACCAGAATAAAAGCTATAAACGAACGTCATATAATTCTTTTCCAGAATTTTTGGATTTCACTTTCGATACAATCTTTGGTCGAATTATTTAATGATGATATAAATTAGATGGGTTAAATCTCAGTTTTTCTTTCAGTTTCCAGCCTTTCAATTGTGATTTTCTCTGAGATTTGTCACTTTCTCTTCTCTCAATTCGATAATAATAATATAATAAGGCTTATTATAATAGTACCCTATTGGGACCTGGCGAGTCCTCATATTTCAGAGAAATTTCTAGGTATAAGTGATAAGACCTATGACTTATAGTTGATTTCGAACAACCATAACTTTAATGGTTATGTTAATGAACTGGTTTTATTGAGCCTATCAAGTCGTGTTCAAATTTTGCTGCAAGGAAACTCATTAACCTCTTCGACAAGAATGATATTCGAATGCCTTCTATCCTATACTTAATTTTTTGCAGCAAGTATATTTTTGATAGCATGGCTCTGACGATACTTGTCGGAAATTACTTTATTTACTCTATGCATTAGTAATAGCGCACACAAAGCAATCTACCTTCTCGACAATGGTGAAAAAACGCAAGTTAATTCAATCGTCCAGGTCGGATTTGAACAAGTAACCTTCTGGTTGATAGTCAGACGCACTACCGATCAAGCCACCAGGGCAGTCTCTCAATTGAAGCAGAGATATTTTTCAGATTTCTGTGAATAAAATATCTGATTGACGTCTGTATTCTGATATTCAGGACCTCGATGACGTATTTTCTAATGCTAAAGGCTCTATAATTATTTTATTAAATAAATGTTGCNTTTGACCTATGTATTACAAAATTTTGCATTGAAACAAGGTAAACAAGCTGGGTTACTATTACTGGTACTATTACTGGTACTATTTTCCAAGCATTCAAAATCAAGTCAATTTAGTTTCTAATTTTAATTAAAATATATTCATAGAACATACCTAACAGCTTATATACTCAATATTGAAATTATAAAAAAAAAAAAAAAAAAAAATTTGTTGCTGATTGCTTTATATTGTCATCTTTAAAATTAAATCACTACGTTAGTAACAATTTAATTATTTAACTTAGATTATTACAATTTATCCATTAGTATTTTAACGAATTTTTGCATTTAATTTTTCCAAACAATTATTTTAATGCGCCTCACATATACTTTTTACAAGATCAATGAAAAGCTATAATCCACCTATCAGTGTACTCCATTTTATTATTTGTTATTTCTAATTTATCTATATATAAACAAATATACTTGTAGCCTAGATAAGGTATTGTGTTTCTTATGTATTTTCTTTGAACATTAGCTACAATTAAATGGTTTTGTTATGTAAGTTAAGTTAAATTTCAAACACCATAATTTACTTAGAAATCCTTTCATACCTTTTCTCGTACAATAGAGAACATTCGAAATCTGAAGAATAATCATCAAAGGTAGTATATGGATGAAGAAAAAGTATTTGTAGTAGTATAACTAAAATTGAATGGGGGGAGATAAATATTATAAACTAAAATTGGCTTTAGTTTTAGTGAAGATGGAGATGATCTGTGAGAGAAATGTGGTCGGGGATGTGTTTGGTCAAAATCAATTGTTACTTTTCAAAAAAAATTCTGTATCTCTAACGCTGTAATTTGATTGAGTTTAAAGTTAACAACATTTTCTGCTTTTTAATCAAACATCTAAATTCCAAAGCTCAACAATCAAAGGTCACACTATATATCGGTATAAAAGACAAGTATAAAAAGGTGTCTCCTGTTCATCACATCAAACCAAGATCCAAATCTAATCTGCTTTCAAACAGAAAGCATAAAGATATTTTGTTCCCATTTCCATGTTGATCAGCATACAAAACATAAAACATAAACAAGGTATACAAAAACGTATTTTTCTTTTAACATCATCATTTGATTCTTCAATGGAACTGCAAACATTATTTGTACACTCTGACAAATTAGATGAAGATTTTTCTCCCATCTTCTAAATACTTTTAAATAAAATGAAAATATGTGGAGACGCTTGGTGTATCTATCAAAAAATTTATAACATCCTATAAATATCAAATTGTGTATGAGAGGGTGCGATTAGGGGATGCAAAATGGTATGGGAGAACTATATTAAATCGCGAATTCTTGTAGTCTATTAGAGCATGGATATACTGCTATCAAAATATAAATGTTTGTAAATGAAGTTGAATTGCTGCTGGCTGAATCATGGTATGATAGGGTGGGGGAATGGAAGATTTTAGATGGTTTTATATTCATATTCCGTTTTTATCATCTCTTAATATCCACCAAAATACATAATACTATTGTTTTTGGCTTCACTCCCTCGTATAAGATACAAGGTTTAAATTTAAATCAGAATGACTTGCACTGAAGGGCCATCAAATAGTATTGATCGACTGAGCTTTCAGAAAATTAATTAATAGCTGTTATTGAATATTAAACATAATTAATGAATTAATATACGTGGGCTTGTGATGTGTAACAATGTACTTTCCATAACATATAACATAAATTTCTCATAATCATCATCATCCACATTAAAAATTCGGCATGTACTGTTATGGTGTAGTAGAGAATCAAGGAAATTCGGGAAAACATTACATTTTCGACAGCATAACATGCGTATAATTTTGAATATAAAATATGCAAAATAATAAGCAAACATATTTTCATTGATTGAATAGACAGATTTTCATATTATTCGAATTCAATATCATCGATTATTGTGTTAGTTTCTATACACACATATATGGATATAATTGTATATAAATATGATATTTAATAATAAATAAAATAATAATAAGGCCTAGTCCTCATACTTCAGAGAACTTTCTAGGTATTAGTGGATCTACAGCTTATAGTGGATTCCGAACCATCACAACTTTAATGGTTAAGCTAATGAGTTACCAGATCATTGAGCCTATCAAGTTGTGTTCAATTTTTGCGGTGAGGAAACTGACTAAACTCTTCGGCATGAACGTCATCCAAACGCCTTCTATCCCATACTTAAGTTTTTGCGGCAAGTATATTTTTGTCAGAATGGCTCGGCAAGAGCGGA
>JXPH01004738.1:2837-13226 GCA_001014845.1 Mochlonyx cinctipes | reverse complement strand
TTCTGCGTGGACGTAGCTTGTGAATGCAATGTTTTCTTTAATTTTTAAGTATTAGTTTTTTTGCAATTTTTCCAGAAAAACTTTCCATTTCAGCTAATGTGATGTCCCATGTTTTTTATCCAAAAACTAATTAAATATTTTTTCGCAGCTCTCTGAGCCAAATTGAAAAGAACCAGGCCGATACGGCTTCATGACTTTAACTTCATTGAGTTTTATTTTTCTATGCCTCCGCTCCTAACCCCACTCCGGCTAATTAGGGGTGCCATTAGGGGGGCAGTACTCATTATTGTTAACGTCACTCTAATTTAATAAAAAAAATCATAATTTTTGGTATAAAAATGTCAATTTTGTATAGGGGCCAACAGAAGCCTTTGTCCGATTGGGCTAAAAATTAATAGGTATAAAATGGGTGCCAATTTATAATCTTGGTCGAAATTTCAAAAGATTTTATTGATAAATGTGTGATTGATATCGTTTTTATCGATAAAATGACAAACTTTTGTATGTGAGCCAACAGAAGCCTTTGTCCAATTGGGCTCTCATATGAATGGATCATGATTCCTTATCAAATGAATACTTCGTCCAAAATTTCAGTTCTATCGGACAAACCGTCTAGGAGTTTTCTTGAGACAAAAAAGTGTCTACGGATCTCGGGATCGCGGGATCGAACAACCGACTAACAGACGTCCAACCAGTTTTAGTCGGAAATGATTGCTAGAGGTAACGTGTTTTAAAATTAATTTGGGCGATTTTCATTTTTGGACCAAACGCATGACTTTCACTTTCAGTTAAAGTAAAAGTAAATTTATATTCTTGCCCTATATCTATAATAACTTCCAAATTTTAAAATCGGAAAATAGTGTCTAGATATGTATAAAATCAAGAGCTTAAAATTAATAAATTTCTCGAAAAGAGAGTTTTTATTTTTTTAATATCATTAACTTTTTTTTTGCAAAATCAATTTCGCTTTCGGATGTTTATTAATGACTCAAATTGACCTGCGTTTTGACTTTTGAGATCAACTTCGTTTTTTAAATTAGAAAACAGAAAACTTTCCATGTCAATAAAACTTTCGATTTGATCTTCCGTTCATCTTCTTGTTTTGCGAAAAATATATTTTTATCTAGAATTTTTATTAATAATGTGCGTGCCTAAACCTAAAATTAAATAACTTGATATGTTAATTAATTATTATTATTTTATACCTGAGCATGATGACTTGAAGTTTTTACTTTTGGGCGACCAGAAATTTCATGATAGTTAAAATTTTGGATCTCGAGATTTCAATTTTTAAGCACACTAAATCTACACTAATTGAACTTCAATTGAAAATAACTTATTAATTTTTGAACACAAATTTTTTCAGCAGAGGAGATCTTTGCTAAAAATATCACTAGTTTTTTAAAGAACTTTCATTAAGTCTTCATCACACCCTAAAAATTATATGTATTGGTTTGTTGCTTATTTTGTCCCAAGGTAGGCCACTATTGGGCCCTTTATGCCTACACGCCTAATTACTATCTATTAATGTTTACATCGACCAACTATTAGAAATATTTGCCATTTTGTTCTTTGTGTGTCCCGTTTCTTTACTACTATTAACTCATTAACACAGCTTTTCAAGACTCACTAGACTTGGAGCATGCTCTTATTTTTCTATTAAATAAAACCGCTTCTACCAATTTTAGATGTTAACTAAATCCTATTCCTTAAGGCTAACAAGGTCATACACAATCACATTGAAATAATCCAACTTTTTACAGAAAAGATCTCAAGTGCTCCAAGTGGTATTCGAAACCTGGACCACCCCTGATTAGTCACAGAGCATCTTCTTCCACCTAAGACCACTAAGCTACGGATGCGTCTAGCACACCCTAAAAATGTTGATTATTCGAAAGATCATACAGCTAGAAAACCTGTAACAACTTTCAAAGACATCGACTAGGCCTCTGAAAAGAAGAAAACACAAAATATTACACCAAAATAATACTAAATCACGTAGGAAACCACAAAGTGGATTAAACAGCTTTTCTTTCATATTTATCGAATATTTTGTGATAGGAACTGGATTAAGACTTCGACAAAGATGATATGTGCAAATTTCGAAGAGGATCGTAAAAATATTTACAGAGGTGTCCAAGAAAGTCTAGTAGTTAAAAGCATTCAGGAATGAATAATATTATCCCAAATTTAGCAAAGGAACTGATCTTTGGCAATTGCCATAAGCCTATATTCCAAATCATTCCGATCATTAGGGTCCCAGGGTCATTGAGATCTGAAGGCTCCTGTGTAGCAGGAACTTCGAAATAATCTCAAATGGTAGTAGGTGTATGCATATTTCACAGACTGACTGTACTGTGTTCTATTTATAGAAAATCCATAATTCAGATTTATCACAAACTGAAAATTAACAATCTAATTTAATAGAACACAGCAGTTTCTACCGGGAATCGAACCCAGAACCTAGTAGATGTGAGGCTGGCGTGCTAACCACCCAACCACCCGGTCGTCCATGCCCGGCTGCTTACCAAAAGCTTATATTCCAAATTTTAGTTATTCCAATCACTAGAACGTAAGAATTCTAGAAGTTTCTGGTACACATGAGCCCTCAGATCTCGATGTTTCAGCGTCAAACTTGGTTAAGAAGTGTCTTTGTCTCCTGACCACAAGATTATGTTCCAAAAATGAGCTCATTTCGATCATAAGAACTCAAGATTTCTAGAAATTTCTGATGAGTTTGTATGGGGGGCTCCAGACCATGTGAACCGATCTGGCTCATCATCAGCTCCTCCTTATTTTTAATTAGAAAAGCCTCCACACAAAATTTCAGCAAAATCGGTTGGGAATTACGTAAGTTGTCGTGGACGACGACGGCGATGGCGACAGACGATAGACGACAGACACACACACATACATTTATTTTTGGTTTTTCCCTCATTTAAGACCATTTGGAGCAACTTTTCCCGACTCACTTTTTTTTTTGACTACTAGCTAAAAAATCTATCAAATTGGCCAAAAAGTGCCAAAGAGCACCGGAGATAGTCTTTCTGGACATTTTCAGGCTCATAGGTTCCAACAGCAAATACAAAACAAAAGTTAATTTGTCAAGCCAGTCTGTACAAAACAAACAAATCGATCAAGTTGACCATTTTGAGGGTCCCAAGGGCAGCAAAGAGCACCAGAAGTAGGCATAATGAACATTTGAAATCTCATAGCTTCCAATGACGGAAAAACACGATGAAATTAGCCATTTCGATGGTCTCAGAAGTGGAAAGAAGCTAGGGACATACACTTTGGACATTCGTAGGCTTATAGGTTCCAATGGAAAAATAATGAAAACATTAGGTTCGCCATTTCGATTGCCCCAGGAGCAACAAGAAGCACCGAGATAAACATTCTAATCAATTCCAAATTTCCAATTTTCCTCTAATAGTTTTGATCGTTTTTTTGTTTTGCCATTGGAAACTATGACTGCCAATGGCAAAACAAAAAAAATTGATCAAAACTATGATAGGAAAATTTAATTAAACATTTCCAGATTTAGGTTTTCTAATGTATTTCTCTTCTTTAAAAGGATCATAAGCCAAGGTTTTTTTTCTAATGGATATCCTTTCGTCAACAGAATCTCCAGCCTAGGTGTATGTATATCCTCAAGTTTAGGCCCTCTAATGGATTTTACTTCTTTAAGAGGATCGCAAACCTAAGTTCTAAGGATAACAAACTTAGGTTCTTACTATGCCAAGGTTTAGGTCTTCTAACAGATCTGACACCCATCCCAACTGCAAAAAAAATGCAAATGAATGTAACGTACTTTGTTTTGGATTTGTGGAACAGAGATATCTCATCGTCAAAAAAAACTGTAAACCTAGGTTTATGCATAGCCAGCCCTACACGCTTAAATGGAATTTGTATAAAGCTAGTAAAATTAGCTGAACTCTGAATAAAGTGGACGACGGCACGGGCCCGTCATATATATTGTTTACTGACTCAGTCGGTAAACCTGGATGGAATGATTACGTCTGACATATCTGAGACATTAGCTTTTTAGAAATAAATTTCAAAGGAGGCTATCCTTGGAAACTTTTATTACTGATTTTATATTTATATTTACGGAATATTTTAAAACAATTTGCAGATTTTTTCCATAAATCAAACTGAATTTTTCAGTTAATTTGGGCGGAAACCAAGAGAAATTAACTGACTCGTCCACTTTAAATGTCAGAAAAGTCTGTTAAATTTAATGGACGATTTCTTAATGTTTACTGTATTTTCCTATAAATTTAACTGAATTTCTTGATTTATTTTTTCATTCTGAAAGTATTATTACTTTAGGATAGNATTTATATTTACGGAATATTTTAAAACAATTTGCAGATTTTTTCCATAAATCAAACTGAATTTTTCAGTTAATTTGGGCGGAAACCAAGAGAAATTAACTGACTCGTCCACTTTAAATGTCAGAAAAGTCTGTTAAATTTAATGGACGATTTCTTAATGTTTACTGTATTTTCCTATAAATTTAACTGAATTTCTTGATTTATTTTTTCATTCTGAAAGTATTATTACTTTAGGATAGTGTTCATAGATCATAATATATTTTTGCAATTTTTGATGGAAAAAAATCTGTAAAAATTACTAATAAATTCAGTCAAATTTACGGAATTGATCAGTAAATTTAACGGAATTTTCTGTCATTTTAACTGGACGGCTCAGTTAATTCCTGTTGGTGTCAGCCCAAATTAACTGATAAATCCAGTTAAATTTAAGAAAAAAATCAGTAAATTTTACTAAAATATTCCATAACTATAAATGAAAAATCAGAGATAATAAGTTTCTAACTCATAACCTTTTGAGAGCTGCTGAAAACCGGTTTATGTCTCCAATGTGCCCGGGCTTTTGTCAAAATTGATTGATTCGTCTTGTTCGTAACAAATGTGGAGAGTTTAGTTAATTTATTTCTAAAAAATCTCGTAGATTTTTGTCTATCAAACAAATCAGTAAAATTAACTAGACCTTCTCATGAAACATGATAAGTATAAGCCCTCTAATGGATTTCCCTTCCATGAAAAAGTGGTAGGTCTATGTTCAAGCGTAGCACTAGTATCTGGCAGAAAAGTTTTATTTTCAGATTTGTACTCCAACTGGCTTAAAATCGCATAACTTTAAAAATAAGGTGCGCTAGGTCCAAAAAGGCAAATCAATTTTTCTGTGGTTTTTTTTTTGATTTTAAGTATCAGGCATTTGAAAACCACGGCTTTGGATTCGGTCTGGCCATAGACGATTAAATACAAAGATGTCTAGGTGTTGGGTGCATTGAAGATGAAGAACCAATGGTCTTGGTTCATTTCAAAAGAATAAACTGATATAGTGTTTAATTTTACTACTATAAGGTTTTTAGTTTGTGTCTGAATTTATGTGTTTTTGGTGTTTAGTGTGTGTCTTGGTTTACATGTAAACCTATTGAAGATACGTGCCACCTATTACTGTTTCATTGCATTATTTTGGTTGTGCTACGACAATATTTTTGTTTGAATGTTGGTATGCCTTCACAAATCACATGAGATGATCCACGACCCAACCTACGACGCAACCACATTTCTGGATATCTTAGTATTCCTTTGTCTATGGTTTGGCCCATAAAAGGACCTAGCTTCAAAAATTGACAAATTTCAGCTAGATTTTCGCAGTAAACGTATTCCAATTTAATTTCCAACATTCTTTCCCAAATATTCAACAGCAATTTATATCGTATTAAATAATAAATACATTATACTACACATAACATAATCCTCCATCCATTCCAACATCATTAATTTGTATTAAAATGTTGTTAATCCGAGAAATAATAAACGAAAAAATAAAAGTACAAAATACTCTTTAAATGGTAAAATGCTCTCATCTCGGTTGAATGAACTGGCGAATTAAAGTTTAATGTATTTTATTTGGTTTTGCGACCTACCCCAAAAATCAACAAAAAAAAATATGCGAAATATTATAAAATTGCTGTGATGTTTTATTAGTATTTTTATGTTGCACACACTTAAAAGTACTGACTTAAAGTTCAGGACATACAACCTAAATTTTAATTAGCTGACTGAATCTGGACGGAAGTTTCTTGAACAAATCTTCAAATCGAATGTCCCGAACTTCAGAAAAATGTTGACGAAGTTGGAAAAGTTAAGTGTGTATTTTCACTTTATTTTTGCAAAATGTACAGTTTTTTTTTTATTTCTGCAACTGTGGCGACGATATGAAAAGATAACCGGGAAGAACAAATTCTTTTAATTAACGATAAGATGAAAATTAAAATATATTTTATATATTTTGAAAGTTATACAGTTATGTGTTAAAAACCTTCTAGAATAAAAAAGAACATTTTCTTTTGATGATGCATTCCCAAATTTATATATTTGTTTGGGCGAAAGGTGAACGCCTTGTAGTTTGTTGCTTTTTTTGTGTGTAAAATTATTAGCAGTTTTTTCTTCTTTCTTTCTTTTTTAAATATATATTATATTCTTCTTCTTCAACATCTCAAAATTATAGACATGTCCAGAATATATTATTATCCTCTACTCTATCCGAGGGGGCACAACTTAGCCCAGAACTTGGTTAACTCTCAAAATTCAAAAGCATAAAATGATTGATTTGAAGCATAATAAAGTGCCAAGTAATCTTGTAGTAATAAAAACTTTACGGCTTATTTAGGAGAGACAAGATCTTATTAACTTTTGTTGGGAGGGACAACATATTTTTCAACACAGACAATTTGTCGTAAATTTTATTTAGTTCCTTCAAGTATCTTGTTAGAGAGATACAACATCAGAATAAAAATATTTTTAAAAACCACTTTTTTAAGCTACGTGGTTTTCTTTACTTACTTACTTACTTACTTACTTAAGGGTCTATGATACCCCGACGGGACACATCCAATCAATAGTCCTATTCCATTGCTATTACGCTACTCCATTCATCGATGCGTACACCCAACTCTGACTTGACGGAACGGTGCCAAGTTTGAAGTGGTCTGCCTCTAGATCTGGTTCATTCCCTGGGGCAGTACTCCAAAATTTCTTTAGCTACTGATCCAGGCTCCATTGAGCCCTTTCGTAGCACGAGGCCGATCCATCCAAATTTACGTACCTTGCTTTCTATCTCCATACTAGTCATACCAAATTTCTGCCATAAGTCGAAGATAGTAATCGTTCGAGGGCATCCGGAGGATTTGACTCAGACATTGGTTTAAGAATTTCTGAATTTTATTGGTGACTGATGCGGTCACTTTCCAAGTACAAAACTGTGAAATAGTCAAAGTTTAGTGTTTTTCGATATAAGGCTTGGGCGCCAGATGTTATTCTGAGAATAAAATCTTCTTCTCGCAGTGTTAATGCGGTTTTGAACATCTTCGTCGGTGCTACCATTAGTTGTCATCTTGCTGCCAAGTTTAATAAATGTATCGACGCAATTGATGATTTAACATAGCCAGGTCATCAGCGTAGTCCGTATTTCTTAGACAATCATCCATATTTATTCATTTTAATGAATCAACACAACCAGGAACAACAAAGAGCATAGCAAGCAGCCTTGTCGAACACCATTCTTCACTAGAATAGGGTCAGTAAGCCTATTCTGATGTACGACACGGCAAGTGAAGTTGTCGTAAGATTTCTTGATCGGATCAATAATCTTTGCTGGAACTCCTCTGCCACTTTTCCAAATTACGTCCTGTTTCAGTAGATCAAAGGCTTTTTGGAAGTCATCAAAAACGACGTACAGCGGTCGATGTCACTCGATACACTCCTCAATGATGATTCTGAGCGTATTTATTTGGTCGACACAGGAGACGTGCTTTCGAAACTGCCTGTTCTCTTCGTAATGTTGCATCAAGCGCTGCGTTGATTCTTTTCAAAAATATTGTCCACAGGATTTTATTGGGAATGGACCGCTGCATGATCCTGTGACAATTGTTACAGTCAGTTATATCACCTTTCTTTGAGATATTCGTTATCAAACCCTGTTTCCAGTCCCTCGTAAACGTGTTAGTATTCCAGATATTACATAAAATTGTATGGAAGATATCTGCTGATAGGTCTATATCGGTTTTGAGGACTTCTGGAGGGATACCACCAACACCAAAAGGTTTTCCATTTTTCAAAGTAAATAGTGCTTTTTCGACCTCCGCTACATTAATCCTCGTACGGATGCTGACGGATGCTGAAGCTGGATTTTGTTGGATGTTAACGAGTGTTCGTAAAAAAATAATTAAGGGTTTCATCTGTTGAATCCGCGGACTTTTGGTCCATAGAATTAAAACTATTTACGACCTCCAAAAACTATAACTAAAAATTTGGCATCGGTTTTGCATCCGTGGATTCATCGGATGCACAAACGTGGATTTATCGGATGCGCATCAGTTGTTTCCTCGGTAGGAAACCGTGTCCGACGAATCGGTGGATTATGTCCGACGAATCCACGGATGAAAGTCTGACGAACCGATGGAATGGACAAAAGTTCAAGGAATCGACGGACGAAAGTTCGACGAACCGACGGATGAAAGTCCGACGAATCGACGGATGAAGTTCCATGAATCCACGGAAATTTTTAAAATTTTCCTAGATTTTCCTACAATTTAAAATTAGGAAATTCTGAAAATTCCGAAAATTTTCCTGGCTACACGGACAGAAAAAAGTCTACCCATTTGCTTCAACTTTATTAGGTTTCTTCCCCCTCGCTTCTACCAAATCTTTTTTCTTAAGGCAAATTTTGACGCCTTCCGTTATTTAAGCGCCGCATATAAATTCTGGATTCTAAATTTTTAAAACGCAATAAAGTTTTTTGTTTGTTTACATTTTGTATATATTTAACAGAAATTTTAATCGATCATTGAACCTCGTGAACTTTTGGCAAAGTTTAAGATCACGATCACGACCATGATCAAGATCATGTGATGTGACAGAAGAAATGTAATAATATTTTATTTTATTTTATAAGATCATCGCGAGCTTTTAAATTTTTTCGGTTTCATCATGAAAATGAAGAAGAAGGAAGGTGAAGAGAGGAAGAGGAGGAGGAAAAAATTAAAGTGTCAGTGACATTGAAACAATTTTGTTTTCAGTGCAATTTTTATCTCTTGTATTTATTTTTCTTTCTTTTTCTTCTTGCTTTTACTTAATCGAAACTGTAAATCACAGATTTCCGGGTGTGCAGAATATTGCATAAGAACTTCTTCGCTTCTTCTCCATATTTTTACCTTATAATAAAATGAAGTATTGATTTACAATAATCGTTCAGATTATAGAAAACAGAGTTTTTTTTTCCTAGAACAAATTAAATCTGTTCTTTTTATCACGCAATGATGCTGCATTATATTACAATACTTTGCTTTAAGAATATAATTTTGTAAAAAAAAATTGCTTCCTTCTCTTCATTTCTTTTTATTATGATGGTGAACATTATTCAACAACTTGATACTTGATAAGAAAGCAATTTTGTTGAAATATGACGGTGATAAGGAAAACGATTGTCATCCGAGTCTGCTGTACGTTATATTTGACCAAATAAAAATATTATTGTAAAATGTGATAAAAAAACTGATTATTTTATTAACCCTGAATAATAGTCAGACAGGGGCTCGGTCTGTACTAATGTGTCAAGGATTTTACAGATTTTCAATACCACATTATCATTTATTCAAACACTAGATCAAGGTTTTTTTGATGATAATTTTTTTTCATTTCTTGCCTAGGGGCAGAATCATCTGAAAAATCCATGTACATCTCGCGGATGAAAAATACCTAAAAATTCTTTGAAAAAATCTTTAAAACACAAAAAAAACAATTTTAGTCTTTGTATACATCTTTTCAATTGGTTCGCCCCTCGTTTGTTGCAAACACTCGGAGTAAAAGACTATTTTTTCAATTCGTATGCGTCACACTTAATAAAAACGTACAAAACCACAATGTGGGTTATGTAGCTTTTCATCATATTTATTCTGCACCTTGTGATAGAAACTGGATTCAGACTTCGACAAAGATGATATGTGCAAATTTTGAAGAGGATCGGAAAAGTATTTACAGAGTTATCCAAGAAAGTCTGGTAATCAGGAGGCACCAAGAATGTATGATATTATCCCAAATTTAGCATAGGAACTGTTCTTGGATACTTACCAAAAGCTTATATTCCAAATTTCAGCTCATTCCGACCAAGGGAACTCAAGAATTCTCGAAGTGCTTGGTACTTAGGAGCTCCCAGATGCCGATACCTCAGGGTCAAACTTTTTTAGAAACTGTTCTTGGATACTTACCAAAAGCTTATATTCCAAATTTGAGCTCATTCCGATCACTAGAACTCGAGAATTCGTAAAAAGTCTGGAAATTTCGTATGGGAGCCCCC
>JXPH01004727.1:4834-18936 GCA_001014845.1 Mochlonyx cinctipes | reverse complement strand
CCTTATTATTATATTATTATTATTATTATGAGTTGAAGCCGAGAGACGGGGAAAGGCGATTTTGCATTTGCATGTCTGAAATGCTGCTCGAGCGTTATAAAAAGAAGTCGTTTTTGCATCGATTTGTTATTGGTGACAAAAAATGGATTCATTACGACAACCTGAACCGCAACAAATCGTATGTGAAGCCCGGCCAACCAGTCAAATTGACATCGTAAAAGAATATTTACGCTGCCAAGATAATGCTCTGTATATGGTGGAACCAGAAGGGAGTTGTGTTCTAAAACCGGGTGAAACCATTACTGAAGAGCTGTACCGACAACAACTGATTCGTTTAAAGAGAGCATTGAAGGAAAATCGGTCAGAATGGGAGACCAGGCACGAGACATTGAGTTTTCAACATGACAATGCTCGGTCACATGTTGCTCAACCTGTTAAAAACTATTTGGTAAATAGCGGATGTGAAGCTCTGCCTCACCTGCCATGCAGTCCAGACTTGGCGCCTTCTTAGTACCACTTGTTTCGGTCGATTCAGAATAAACGTTCCGGAATATGCTTCCTTTCAGTCCAAAGCATCAAAAATTGTCTCTATTCGTTCTTTGATTCAAAAGATTACCGGTTTTTTGGGATGGCATCCACAAATTGCCAGAAAGATAGGAAAATGTTGTAACTTCCGATGGACAATACTTTTGTATAACACAATTGTACAAGATTTTATTTAATAAAACCTCAAATTTCCTAAAAAATTCAGGTTTTTAACTTTTAGACCCAATGCATGCAAGAACCAAATAACAAAATTACAGAAAATTTAATTTTCAATAACTTTGGAAATCACTATTTGACTGTGAAATCAGGCATTTCTGAGAAAAGTTAAATAAACTATGTTTTTTGGGTTATTTTATACAAAAATTTAAACTTAGAGCTCAAACCGCGAACATTAGCGATCCAAACAAAACTCTGAAAAAATTAGGGATATTTCTGAGACCAATATATAGGCAACTTCTATGGGAGCTAACTTTTTCAATTTCCAAAATTCATCAAATTAGCCCATTAGCCTAGGTACTCTGTACATTAGGGTGGAGCGGAGTTGTATGGAGGATTTTCAAACGATGAAATTCAAAAACATACCCCCCTAAAAAGTTGCCATTTGGTCCAAGGATTATCCCAGATTTTTTGAATTGACCGTTATGCACGGCCGGCCATTTTAATTTCGTACTTTTCATCAAAATAACGGTCTTTTTAAGCTGCACTGGTCCTTGTTGGTCCAATCATCTTGAAATGTTTTAAGAATTTGTGGTGGACATTTTATGTAGAAATAGTTTGAGCTCTTATAGACTTATCTTAAAAATTTGCAGATATGATCTTTGGCCAAGTCTAAATTCAGTTCTTATATTAAAATATACATTAAGTACAAAAGAAAAGCTACGTAATTCACTTTGTGCTTTGGTAAAATGTTCAAGTGTACGAATGGGTATGGTAATCGACATCGCCCATATCAAAAACGTGAAGTCTGATTCAGCTAAAAATTTGCCAAAAGGAGATTTTAAAAGGGGAAACGAGACCTATTGATTTTGAGCCAGTAGTGGTAATTACTGACTTCTACCCCAGCAAGGATTAAAAATTAATGACGTCATCAATTATGTAATTGGGGTCAATGACCTTTGACCTTTGAGCCCTCGACAGTTGAACCCTTGACCTGTCACTGATGACGTAACATACCTTTATCTTTCGCCATTTTAACAAATCGTCCTTTTAACCTTTCGTCATTTTAACCTTTCGTTCTTTTAACCTTATATCCTTTTAAACTTTCATCCTTTTTAATTTTCGTCCTTTAAACCAATCATCCTTTGGCCCCTTGACCCTTTCAACTGCACCCTTGCATCATAACATAACATCACAGGGTGTCATAGCTAAGGGTGGATGTTTCGGCTAAGGGCGAGTGCTTAGGTTAAGGGTTGGTGACACGACTAGGGTAGGTGGCTTTTCTTCTTCTTGCCCATATACAATAGGAAAGATCGAATTTATTTTTTCTATCAGGATCACAGTATTCATTCCATCTTTTTTAATTTTACCGTTTTTAGTGTCATCTTTCTTAATTTTATTACACAAAATTTCTTCGTTTTATCAATAATATCGCTCTTAATCCGACATATATCAATAAAATCTTTTGAAATTTCGCGAAGATTTTTAAGTGGTACCCATTTCATGCCTACCAATTTTTAGCCCAATTGAAATATTATATTATCGTCAAAAAAAAATCTCATAAGAGAGCCAAAAATTTTAAGTGCCTGAAAACGGCCCGTCTAGGTCCCGTTTTTTGACCAAACCTTAACCGGTTTCGCTCAAGAGTTTTGAGGACATCATAGCCGTGTAGTAATTGGGGAAGATCTGGACGAGGCTAACAGCCCAGATGACAAATCAACCCTCAAAACCAGCAGCGTTATCCTCATATTTTTCTCTCATTTACAGTGAAAATCTGGGGAGTTTTTAAAATACGTACTAAACCACTTTTTTTTTTATTAACGAGGGTCGATCAATAAGTACTCATGTTTGAAGATAGGTGGCGTTACTTAGGGAAATTGGCATTACCGTCTTATACTGTTATCTGTCACATGACACCATACTAAATTTCAGACTGATTCATGGGTTAGTTTTTATTTGGCAGTCAGTTGTATCACATGTTTTTCATTTTTCTCGATAAAATGGGAAATGAACAATATCGATCCGTGATTCGCATTTTATTTTTGGATGGTAAAACATGCGAAGAAATAAAAGCAAACTTGGATGCTGTCTTGTCTATGGGGACCCTTTACTATCTATGACAACCGTAAGATCATCCATCCGAGGAAATCGAAGAAAAGGGCCAAGACATGATTGTCACTGATTGCCGAACAAAAGTGCGTGAAGTAGCAGAGGTCATAGGCGTGTCGTACGGAATGGCAATTAATGTTTTGCATTATAAGTTAAGCATGAGAAGAGTGTTGGCTTGATGAGTGCCGAGATTGCTTAAGGTGGATAACATGCGGATACGGCTGTCAATGTCGAAGCAGTGTTTGAAACTCTTTAAACAAAAATCGCAGGAGTTTTTGTGTCGAGTCATCACCGTTGATGAAACCTGGATCCATTATTATACGCCAGAGACCAAGTGACAGTGAATCTGCTCTAAAGAAGGCAAAGACGAACCCATGGGCCAAATAGGTCATGGCCACGGGGATTCCAAGGGAATAATCCTCATGGACTTTTTGCAGAAAGGAAGAACGATCACGGAGCAATACTACAGTGAATTATTGGACCGATTTGATAGAAAATTGATGGAGACACGGCATCATCATGCTAAGAAAAAGTGCTGTTTCACCACGATAACGCACCAGCATATTCATCCAGAATTGTCGCGACCAAATTGGATCAACTGAACTACGAGCTGCTGCCGCACCCACCGTACTTACCCGACTTGGCTCTCAGTGACTTCTATCTGTTCCTCAACATGGAAACGTAGCTTGGAGGAAAAAAATTAGCTCAAACTAGGAGGTTATCGTCGAGACAGAAGCGTATTTTGAAGAGTTTGACAAATCATATTTTTTTGAGGGGTTTAAGAAATGGCAGAAACGTTGGGAAAACTGTATTGAACGAGAAGGAGATTACGTTGAAAAATTATAAAAAATGTGAAGAACTTGCCTCTTCTTTCCTAACATGGGCACTTATTGATCGACCCTCGTATTTCATATTTTATAATAGGAACCGGTTTTGTACTAGGTCAAAGATCATATGTGCAAATTTTGAAGAGGATCGGGAAGGTATTGTATTTACAGAATTCTCAAAGAAAGTCTTATATTAAGAAGAACTAGAAACGGATAAAATACTCAATTTAGGAAAGGAACTGTTTCTATGCACCTACCAAAAGCCTATATTCTAAATTTGATCCGATCACTAGCACTCAAGAATACTGGAAGTTCTTAGTACCTAGACCTCCTCAGATCGCAATGTCCCACGGTCAAAATTTTGTGGAACCATTCTTGGATGAATACCAAAAGCTTATGTTCCAAATTTGAACTCTTTCCGATCATTAGAACTCAAGATTTCTGGAAAATTATGGTGAGGTTCTACATACAAAATTTCAGCTAAACCGGTTGAGAATTTCATGACTTATCATGCTGACAGACACACAGACGGATTTTCTGTTGCTTTTTTTTCACTTTTCAGACCATTTGGAGCTACCTTTCCCGAGGAACTGATGTTTTTCAAATTTTACTGAATACATAAGCTTTTCTTATCTATCTATATGATGGGACAAAGGGGTCATTGAAGCTTAAAAAAAGTTCAGTGAAACCTTGATTTGAGTTCCCATTCAATTAAGAGCTCAAATTAGCCAAAAAGGGTTCATTTGATCTATTTTTAGTGTTCGTCGAACCCTAATTAAAGTAGGTAAACTTTACCGAAACTTTCAGATTTCAGATTTTGTATCTAATGCGACAGTCTTATCCAGATTTTCTAATGAAAAATTTCAGTTGAAAATTTTGGTCGTGACCAGACTCGAACCGAGGTACATCAGCACGTAAAAATAACGCCGGGCCTACAGGTTTATATATTACATTTAAAAATTTGAACATTGTGTAAGATCAATTTGGAAAGGTTTGGTTCCAATTGAACCCATCGTGTCAACGGAGAGTTAATGAAATTTTTTTTAAGCAATAATTTCAAATAAATTAAAACTGTGTAAAATATTTATTGAAATCGCTTTTTCCCCAATAATCAAATCCAAATCAGTCATAAATTTCGTAAAGTTTCCGGAATCCACCAACAAATTCAGGAACATATTCAATAAAACATAAAATTTTATGAGGGTTTCGATTCGATATTTATAGCCGGAACAGGAACTAGGTGTAAAAAATATACACAAAAATACATAAATTTCTACATATTGAAATTAAATGAAAAAAAGCCGAGCCGAGATCAACCCCTGTTTCCATATTAAAATAATAAATGAGTACAAATTACATAAAATGACATGTCATTGGGGAGCATGAACCGTGTTCGATGTTGTACAATATGAAAATCAATAAAAAAATAATTTATAATCCAATAAAATAATAATATGGTGTATGCTTCATCTAATCACAATCATTTACCCAATTCAAAAAACATTTTTTTTAATTTAATTTATTTTGGTTTTTCAGATTTTTCACCTGTTCAATTAAATTTTCCTTCCAAAACGAATTAATTGAAATGGGAAATATTTTTTAATTTTGAAAGGCAATTCTAATTAAGCTCTTCATAATTATTATAATTAACTATTTTTTATTATATTTTATGTTTTATGTTTTATTTTCACTTAAGAGCGATGGGAAAAATTCAAAAAGGGTGTTTGAACTTAATTTTTTTTCACTTTTCACATTCACATGAAAAAAAGAAAAGTTTTTTTTCGGGGCGAGTTCACATTTTCTTGTCTAATTATTACGCCACGGAATCTATTAAAAGCACTTTGAAACATGAATTTTTAATGTTAATTGGGTGTTTCATTATTTTATCGTGAATAATTCAGCATAAAAATCTTTTTTTCACTCTATATGCTGTACAAGTACAAGAATAAATTTACATCACGAAAAGGTTAAAGGTTGACTTTCTTCTTTCTTTTTTCTCTTCTTACACCGCCTTTAGAAAAGATTTTTATTTTTCCCGACACATCACGAAACAATTTTTCATTATTTCCCACATTTTCTTGACACTTTTTTACTGAATTTAGTCCTGATTTAGGTGAAGTTTTAAATGCTCCAACTGGGTTTAGTGAATTTTTATGTGGAGAGGAATAAGGACTGGACAAAATACATAAATTTTTAGTGAAAATATGACACTATCACCGAAAAATGACGATAATCGTCTGGTGTTGTGGGTTGCAGTTGACACAGGCGTACCGTACGATTTCCTCGCGAGGGGAACTATTCTCATGAATATTTTAGGCGGAGGGGAGATTTGGAACAGCGCATGTCCGTTTTTCCGGCGCCAAGTTGGTTCTCGTAAAACTGAGTGTTGTGCGAAACAGGTGGAATTTTTGTTTACATTTTTTAAATTGCTTCTCTTGTTGGAATTTGCTATACTACGAGTTTTATTAGGCGAGTGAATCTATTTTCATGGTGATCATGCTGCGAGAGAAATTGAATTTTTATTTTTTAGCTTTTCTTTCATCATGTCTATACATAGAAAAGAAAAGTTGTTGTATTCAGTAAAAACAAAATAATTTTGGTTTAGCGGGAAGAGTTGCTCCAAATGGTCTGAAACCTAAAAAAAAAACAAAAAAAATGTCTTTGTGCGTCTATTTGTCTGTCTGTATGTTCGTTCCATAACTCGCGTAATTCTCAACCGATTTGGCTAAAATATGGTTTGTAGGCTTTTTTCAACAAAAGTAAGGACGAGTTCATTAATGGGCCAAATAGGACCATGGGGTCTTGGGGGGGCATACAAATTCACCAGAATTTTCCAGAAATCCTGAGTTCTAATGATCGGAATGAGCTCAAATTTGGAATATAATCTTGTAGTAAGTATCCAAGAACAGTTCCTAAGAAACTTTGATTCTGAGACTGGGATATCAAGAGCTTAGGGCTCCTGTGTACTAGGAACTTTTAGAATTCTTGAGTTCTGCTGTTTGGAGTGGGCTCAAATTTGGAATAGAATATTTTTGAAAGTATTCAAGAATAGTTCTTAACAAAATTTGTCCCTGGAAGATCGGAAACATGTGCACCAGGAACTTCCAGAATTCTTGAGATCTAGTGTGAGGAATGGGCTCAAATTCGGAATATATACTTTTGGTAAGTATCCAAGAACAGTTCCTAAAACAGAATGAGCCTGAGATATCGGGATCTGAGGGCTCATAGGTACTAGTAACTTCCAGAATTCTGGAGTTCTCGGGATCGGAAAGAGTTCAAATGTAGAATATAAGCTTTTGATAAGTGCCCAAAAACAGTTCCTTTACTAAATTTAGGCTTATATCATCCGTTCCTGGTGCTTTCAATCACCAAACTTTTTTGGATAACTGTAGTTACTTTTCCGATCCTCTTCAAAATTTGCACATATCATCTTTGTCGAAGTCTAAATCCAGTTTCTATCACAAGGTGTAGAATAAACATGTTGAAAAGCTACATAATCCACTTTGTGGTTTCCTACGTTTTTCTATTTATATTGCCTTTTTTTAAGGAAACAGCGTGATTTTCTTGAATATCTGCATATTACCCATTTCATGTTAAGAGTTATGTCGATTGTCATGTGGTTTTACCCTATAAGCAACATGGTGCGCCGCGTCTGGTTGTAAATTTCTTGTCACCAACGTCAGGCAGTGCATTTGTGTAACTTAAGAAATTGATAAAAATTATCGTTGAATCTATCCAGGTTTTCATTAACAAGTGTTTGAAAATTTTAAGCAGAAGAAAATTTTCTGCTAATCAGGATTTAAATTGAAGATATGTGGTGGCATTGTATGACAAATTTTTACTCTTGTTTACTCCCACTGAATGAAAGTTACCAAATTAGCTGTGACATTCACCGATTTTAAGAAAAAACCTGGACCATCGAATACTTCTGTGGAGCTCCAAATTAATATTCACCATATTTCTATAAGATGATTGCATAATTCGCTAGAATTGGCTTCCAAAAATTTTAAAACAGGAAAACCTACCTGTGAATCGAGTTATCCGATCGAGAAGTGCACAAAAATGACAGATTTATTCAATGGGCCAGGTTTTTTCATAAAATCGGTGCATTTCACAGATAATTTGGTAACTTCGCGTAAAGCATGCCATTTACGCTTAGCGTAAACTGGCCCTAAACTTGCTTTATTTTCATACGTCTCACAGTGATCAATTTTGGATCGAAACACGATCAAAATCGTTGCGTAATTTTGAGCCGATTTTGATAAAACTCTGTATAGAGATTACGCTTACTAAAGACATGGTCATGTTTCATGCTCATTTATGAGTTAAATTGGACCACAACAAATGGATTGAGAAGCTCTGAAAAAAATTTACCAGACATTTCAAGATAACATGAGTTCTAAGATTTGGATTAAGCTTAAAATTGGTGTGCGAAGTCATTTTGGGTACTTCAGGAGTTTACAAGAATCTCAGCTTCTATGAGACAATGAGACAATGAGACCGATAGAGCTAAAAATTTGTTTACAAGATTATGGAGGGTTGACCAAATTTATCAAGAGTTCAGGGATCAGGAAATTCAATTCTACCTGGAGCTTCTATAAATTTCAGATTGTAATAGTCCAATCGAGCTGAAAATAGGTATGAGAGTTTATGATGGGCTTCCTATCTTGAATTGGACAAAAGCTTCGGAAATCAGGAACATCAATTTTACCAGGGGCTTCCGATAATCTTAGCTTCTACGAGTCCGATTGAGCTGAAAAATTGTTTGTTGGTTTCTAAGATACTGTCAGAAAAAATTTCACGCTAATTGGTGTAAAATGCTGATTTTTTTCTTTGACTTCTGGGATAAAACTACCACCGTCCAATCAGCAAGCAAAAGCGCTATTCAATACAACATCCAGTTCACACACATGCATCTATTTATATTCTCTATATATTCCACGAACGCGTGGTGGCCGCTGCACCGTCTGATTCGGCGTGTGTCATTATGCCAATTTGGCGCTCCCAAGACCAACTTTGAATAATTTTTCGACGACCAAAAGTTCTGGAGAACCAAATTAAAAATGTTTTCCTAATTTCAGCATAATTATACCAATTATTAGCAAGAGGACTGGGCTAGAAATTTTTAACATTCATTTGCAATCTTATGGGGCAAATGCATAATGAGAATAGGCAAAACCAATGTGCCACAAAGTGAATGAGCGGTAGAGAAAATATGAAAATAGGCCAAAAATACAACGTGACAACGGTCCAAAAGACTGAGGTTTAATATTCTTATGCCACGACTCATTTAAATTTTGTAGGACAGTTGACTGGCTTTCTTTTTTATTAGGATTCCATACTGGTTGTATATGAAATATAAGTAAACGCTCTTCCTCAGTACCATCTTCAGCTATTGAAATATTAGATGGCCCCCATGGCCATGTAGTAGAAGAGAGGCCTTTTTTAAATGGTAAAAACTAAAACATCGAGGCGAGGCGTTATTATCAAATAAATAAACAATTTAGGGACTCTGGCCCAAATCCACTTAGCCAGGTTTATAAATGGCTCCTGGGGTTCACTAGATTTTTTTCAAATCAATGCCAGTCGTCCCTAACAACCAACCTGGGCATGTCTGATGTAAGGTCTGTCCCTAGTGGACACTGTACAACCCTCTGGACACAGTTGTATACTCATCAACTTCTATCGAATATTGACCCTATATCAGACGGTACGCTCTTGAGACTTTTTTTGTTCAAGCCCACTTGGTCCATTAAACTGGGTTAACATGAGGTTCTTGGTATGTGCTCGCAGGGCTGTACATAGAGCTGGGTCAAGCATCTAGGTAAAAAAGATCTTGATTGTAAGAAGCAAGACATTGTTTGGCTGACTTATTTGCCACCACAATTACCTTATTTATGAAACCAAGGTCAAACATTCTCTTGTTGCTGTCAATCTAGCAAATAAACAGGTTTTTTGAGTGCAGTTGCTCAAGCTTTGCTTTATGAATTTGTCAGATTAATGAATGTGTAAAAAATTAAAAGACTTTTTCGATAAAAAAGCTCATTTATTTAGCAATGCTTTCACAAACAAAATATTGTTTCTCTTCACATTTTGTATCAAAAGCCACCAAATCATTGTTCATAAGGATAACTTCCATGCAGTCATCTGTATTATCAGGAGTCTTGTTTGGTTTGTTAGGACCCCAATTGGCATAGGAGACATCTTCAAGGTCAGATTGCCAGTAAAATTTTCCTTCGGAAAGAGCGTCAGTTCCTCCGACCCAGAAATGTGTACCATCAGGATGGGTTTCTCTGAGCTCGGCGTTCAATTGGTCATTGATGTCTTCAGTTTTGATGGAGGCCAAGTGTCCATTTGTTTCCCAGCATTTTTTGGCGGCTTCAAAAAATGTGAGCTGTTGAACGAAAAACGATATTAAATATTTTTAATTAAATAAAAATAATGAAAAATTACTTTTTCAGTATATGCAGTGTATTTGAGTTTATCTCCGGCTCCTAATCTAGCTGTAAGCAAACAATTTTTTAATTTAAAGGAATTTAAGGAAAAAGACTAAAAGTCAATTACCTCCAAAATGAAATTGAGCACCACTACCATCACTGTAGACTTCAGTTGATTTCTTATTGCACGCTAAAAATATTTGAATTATTATTCGGTATTTGTAAAAAACAGCAGCAGAAGTAAATTTACCACAAGCGGCTCCAACGATGACCATAATAAAGAAAAGTTTCATCATTTTGAAAATAATTATTTGCCAGTCAAAGAACTTTCTACTGACTTCAAATTAAGCACCTACCTATTACAAACTGAGTCAAAATTTGTTTTTATTTCTTCTTTTATACTCTTCAATAATATATCATTATCACTTTTGAAACGAGCAGTACTGATAAGAACGAGCTTATAAATGTCGGGTTTTCCCCAAAATGTTTATTTTCAATACATATATATATGAATCGAGATCATTTAGGGATGTACTTCGAACGGGTGGATATATGATGATCCGTACCAAAGCCTTTTACTAATCATGCTTTCTCCTTACTGTCCATCATGTATTCATGTAGCGAAGAAATTTTAAAGTAGCAATGAAAAAGTCATGTAATTCTTATATACACAAATAAGTAATGATGATCTTTTGACCCATATTTATTGCAAATTATCTTTAGTGAACAATATTTACATAATTTAATTTTAAAATACATTACCTTAAACTCAGCTTTTTAATCATGCACGTTTAAGATAAGTAGTTACTTATTGGTGTTTAATCGTTATATTAAATTTGAGGACGTTTGAATTTCAGAATATTTCTATTCCTTGATAATTTTTTAAAATTTGGCGAAAAACATCAAAATAACCCATCGAAAACAAGTTTCAAAATGCGTGAATCGGAAAGAAAAGGATTTTAATAATTCATCCAAAATGATGATTTTAATTTCGGCTACAAGAAAAAAACGTAGGAAACGACAAAGTGGATTATGCAGCCTTTCTTTCATATTTATTGTATATTTTGTGATAAGAACTGGATTTAGACTTCGACAAAGATGATATGAGCAAATTTTGAAGAAGATCGGAAAAGTATTTACAAAGTTATTCAAAAAAGTCTGGTAATTGGAAGCACCAGAAATGAATAATATTATCCCAAATTTAGCTCCAGAAATGTTCTTCGGTACTTGTCATAAGCTTATATTCCAAATTTGAGCTCATTCCGATCACTTGAACTCGAGAGTTCTGGCAGGGGCTGGTACATATGAGCAACTAGATCCCGATGTTGCAGGGTCAAACTTTTTAGGAACTGTTCTTGGATACTTAGCAAAATTTCATATTCCATATTTGCTCATTATGCTCACTAGAACTTAGGAGATCTGGAAATTCTTGGAACACAGGAGCTTTCAGATCCCAATGTCCCAGGTTCAAACTTTTTTAAGAACTATTCTTGTATACATTCCACAAGATTATGTTCCAAATTGGAGCTAATTTCGATCATTAGAACTCAAGATTTCTGGAAATTTCTGATGAATTTTTTATGGCGGCCTCCAGAACCATTTGCCCGATTTGGCCTGTCGAAGAAATTACTTAATTTTTTGGGCCTATAACTTAAAAACCGGATTTTTTTAAAGAAATTTGAGCGGTTTTTAAAGAAAATCTTGTACAATTCTGTTATTCAAAGTATTGTCCATCGGAAGTTACAACATTTCCCCATCTTTCTGGCATTTTTTTGATGCCATCCCAAAAACTCCGGTCATCTTTTGAATGAAAGAACGAATCGAGAGATACCTATTTAAGTTAATGTTCGCCGAAGAAGAAGAAAAAGAACGAATCGAGCCAATTTTTGGTGCCTTGGACTGAAGTGAAGCGTATTCTGGAAAGTGCATTTCAGCATCAACCGAAACAAATGGTAGTCAGAAGGCGCCAAGTCTGGACTATATGGTGGGTGGGGCAGAAATTCCCAGCCGCTATTTTCCAAATAGTTTTTAAGGGATTTAGCAACATGTGGCCGAGAATCGGCATGTTGAAAAATCAATGTCTCTTGCCTGGTCTCCCATTCTGGCCGATTTTCCTTCAATGCTCTCTTTAAACGAATCAGCTTTTGTAGGTAAAGCTCTCCAGTAATGGTTTCACCCGGTTTTAGAAGCTCATGGAACACAACTACCTTCGGGTCTCCCCAAGTACAGAGCATTATCTTGGCAGCGTGAATATTCTTCATCGGTGTCGATTTGGCTTGTTGGCCGGGCTTCGGAATGTTGTGATCAATCCAGTTTTTGTCGCCAGTAACAATTCAATGCAGAAACGACTTCTTTTATGCGACTCGCAAAATCGCCTTTCCACGTCTCTCGGCTTCAACTCGTAAGGCACCCAATTTCCTTGGTTTTGGATGAATCCCAATGCTTTGAAGCGAGTGGAAATGGCTGCTTGAGTCACGCCTAATGATTCCGAAAACTCTTCTTGTGTTTGACACGAGTCTTGATCGAGTAACGCTTCCAATTCACACTTTTTCGGCTGTCCAGGTCGCTCTTTGTCTCTGATGTGAAATCGCCACTTTTAAAGCGTTGAACCCACTCGCACACTGTGTTTTTGCAAGAGCATGCTTGTCATACAATTCCACGAGCAAACGATAACTTTAGGCTGCAGTTTTCTTTGCAAAAAAGTGACTCAGCAAAACTTCCCGCAAATGCTGTTTTTTCGCTAAATTTAAAATTTTCCATGATTGCAAAATATATGATGCTCAGAAGCAAATCAAACACTGTTGACTGATTTTGACAGCTTATAAATAGAGCTTCAAAATGACATGTATGTTAATCATTTGCTACAGCACATACACAAGTGTTGACATCTAGTATCAAATTCCGGCTTTTAACTTGTAGACCCAATACTACTCTTACTTTTGTTGCGAAAAACTTCCACACAAAACTTCTGCTAAATCACTTTAGAATTATGCGAGTTATCGAACTGACAGACACTCAGGCACACAGACAGACAGAAAAGCAGACATATAGACAGGCAGACATCCACAAAAATATTTTTGTTGTTGTTTTTTTAACGTGTCAGACCATTTAGAGCCAGTTTTGCTGGGGAGCCAAGATTTTAGCTTTTCCTCCCATCGATATGATGGGATTATAGATGGAAAAGAAAAGCTTATGGATGCATTGAAAGTAAAAAGAAATTGGTTCTTCGGGAAAAGTTGCTCCAAATGGTATGAAAAGTGAATAAAATGTCTATGTGTATTACCATGATAACTTGCGTAATGCTCAACCAACTTCGCTGAAATTTTATGTGCAGGTTTTTTTTAACAAAACTTAATATGAGTTCGTTAATGGGCTACAGGTGTCTGAAGGCCCTCATACAAACTCACCAGAATTTTCCAGAAATGTTGAATTTTAATTAACGGCATGAGCCTAACTTTTTTAGGAATTGTTCTTGGGTACTTCCTATAAGATTATATTCAAAATTTGAGCTCATTTCGATCAATGCAACTCAGGATTAGAGGTGTAGACAAAAAGCCATAGTGACGTCAGCAACAATTTAATAGGAGGCCCTTAAAAATATACAAATTCGATATATTCATTAAATCTTCTAAAAACAAAATTTAGCGCTAATCGATAATTTAAAACGTTTTTAAAGTACTAACTTTATGTCTAACACTGACTTGTATCCTACGTTTGACTTGTATCCTATGTATGGATTATGATCAGCCCTTATGTGTGTTGTGTGTATGAGATTTTTTTCCCTAAAATTTTGACGTGCTGCTCCTCCAAGTGAAAACTAGAAATACTAGTTTGTTTATTTAGTTTGTATCAGGATATATTATTTCACATTTTGTCTTAGGATGGGCATAAAAACTAGTAAATTACTATGATAAAGGTATGATATATACCTATATTAATCACTTTTGTAACCTCACGATTTTTTTTTTTTTTTAAACCTACCTACAGGCCCTAGGGACTAGCCATAACTGGGCCGAGAATCATTTTT